>VKKT01001447.1:120287-134271 GCA_008038995.1 Haliotis laevigata | reverse complement strand
CAACCAACCAACCAAGCTAATCACAGACCCGAAATTTAAACTTATGTGTTTGATCCCAGTTATCACATAATTGGTTTCTCACGTTCAGGTGTTTAAGAAATTTCATCCCCTTAAAGCAAACTGAACAAATTACTCAAATTACTCTGATTACACTGAACACCGATTGTTCTATTACTTGACAGCAAACACTTGGTGTCATCAGTTAGTTCCAGGCATCCATTCATTTCATTTTGACCTCTATAATGGAAAATCAAGATTGTGTATTCTGTGGGGTAAATTGTATATGTTTACATGGCGACTAATATATTTGACTTGGCGAGCAATAGTACCATTGACCTTTTGTTTTATGATATCAGACAGCAGTGAAATATGATTTAAAAGAAATAAGACAAAGCTGGAAATGAAAGAAACTTGTGAACAGGTTTTAGAGACAAAATTGATTGGTGGGTTAGCCTATTGGTTAAAGCATTTGCTTGTCATGCTAACAGCCAGGCTCACTTCTCCACACGGGTACAATATGTGAAGCCCATTAATGGTGTCACCCACTGTGATATTGCTGGAATATTGCCTTTAGCGGCGTAAAACCATATTCATGCATTTAGAGACAAAAGAGATTTCTTTGAATAATGTATTGCCCTGGGGTTAATATTATATTCATCACCTGAGTGGAAGAAGGGAATGTGAGTATAAAAATGGTCATTAGTGGACATGGAACATGAGTCTGTAGCTCTCGCATCCCATGTCAGTTGTGTCAGTATTTGTAGGTGACTGATATAATGAGTGAATTAAATAAATGTCAACTTTCAGTTTGGGATCCTAATAGAACATTGGCACCTGGACACTAGATAATTGAGATCATCTTCCTGATAAATAGATGCTATCTCAGATTTCTTCAGGCACCTTCAGGCACCAAACACACTTTTCAGAAAATAAATGGACTAATAAGGAAAAATAACGAGTATGTGTGATGGGCATTATTCCTGTGCAGGTTCATCACTACGTATACAGTAATTTATCATATAACAGTGATAACAATGTAGTAAGCCACTCTGACAAATATCTGATAAATATCTGATAAGTATGGAAAAGAAGTCATTTATCAGGAACTATATTTAATTCCCAAATATTGATTCAAAGTCTGCTGGCAGAATGTTTATTGACAAAAGCTCCCAATAAGTTTATATAGGGTTTTCCGGGGTATGGATGATAATTTAGACAAACATCCCTACAAATCATTTGGCACTATATAATAAATGGGGCAGTAATTCACCCAAACACTGTATTCATTTGCAGTTTGTACAGTGCATTGACAGAATTTATTACTTATCTACTGATTTTTTGGTAAAATGACATAATATGATAAAGATATTTTCTTTGTGTTTTTCCATGTCATAATATCAGATTTTTAAAGAATAAGATGTTTTTTAAGGTCTATCACAGTATGATTAATATTCCTTATAGATGATGTTCATGGTTTGGAAACACACCTAATAATCTATATGTTTTTTAATAACATTAAAGTGTTTGACATGTAATTAAGTCATTCTGACCTATTGGTCTTAGCAAAATTGACAGGTTTTTATCTGATGTATTTTTAATACTTGAGATAAATGTGATTGAAGTCGGACCTGTCATATTTCTGATAATCATATAAGAGGAGACTTTCTATGTATTGTGTATGTATACTCAGCAAAGAATGAAATGCAAAAGTAGACAAATTGGAAATATCTGAAATAATAGTTTTTGTTGATATTCATACAAAATAAATACCCAAAATGAATTTCTCATGTCTGCATGCTTTGATATTGATTTGTCTGTGTACAAAAACGTATATCCAAGGAATACAGGAATGTAAATGAAATGCCAAAATGCAACCATATGGTATTGTTGGGCTATGAAATAATGGGTTTTCATTGGTCTGTCATTGTACAGCAAGTGAAAAGTAAAAATATTCCATAACTGACAGATGTTAGACCAGCACCTCGGCAAGATATGGAGAACAGATGACCTTCACCTTGACATTCGATTGTTTCACTTGTGCCATGATGCATGTTGGTCAGTGACAGTGATTTGTGTCAGATTTGAACAATCTATTATGTATGATCTGTTGATTATTTATAATACATAAAGTATACATCTGAAAACCGCTCTTGCATGTCTTTTTTTTCACAGTGTATTACAGTTATTAAGTCATGTTTATGTTAGTTGCCTAAGAGCAGACATTGTATGTGTTGTATACATTACAGGTATGAAGATGGTCAAGTTGGAGACAACACTATCAACACACAGAAGGAAAAATATAAACAGGAGATTATGCGGGCTGTTGCATACAGGAACATCTAGTGCCAGCAGGTGAATAAATCTCTTTACAGTTTCACTTTTCAGAGTTGTGTCCCTTAGGCGTAGCACACACCACAGCTTATGGGTGTTTGATCTTTTATGAAAAAACAACAGCAATGTGTTGAAAATGGTCTTTGTTTGTTATTTACTTAACATAAGTAAAATTCAATGTATGTGTATAGAAGATTCATTTAAATTCATACTTGATGTAAGATTAACATCAGAAGTGAAATTCCTATTAAACTTTCAACACATTCACACAAAATGGTTAAAAATCTGATGCTCACAAGTAATATGACATACGTTTATTTTTCAGTCAAATTTGCAGATCAAAACACAGGAATTGATGTTTTATGTGGATCAATTCTTGTCAAGGAACTGAGAGCATGCAAACACTTCACCACTTTTCATTGTTGTACTTTTATAATTTTTCTTGAAGACTGTTTATACACTATGGATCCTTGGAGGCTGGGTGACTAAAACATTGATTGTTTTTCTGTAACAGGACAAGTTCCATGCGCCTGAAAGTGGCAGTTCCGGATCTTTCCAGAGTGTGGAACATTGAAGACAGGACATGACAACCATCATGACTAATGGACATAATCATTAACACTTGGCATCATGGTGTTTGTTCAGCAAGATGCGTGCATAATATTGGAGGAAGCTGCTCTGAAAGAATACATGTTACTGTCTCAACCAAATCCAGTTACCATACAATGGCAGTGATGAAAAAATGTGATAAATATCATCTGACATTTCATTGATTACTTAGCTGTACTGTTTGTCCACCAAGAAAAGACAACCATTTCAGGAATGCCACTTTTATTTGACTGATTTGATTATCAGCTTGCTGGTTTCAGTGACCTGCTTGAATCACCACCCTACATGGAGGACAGACTGTTCAGGTGAAATGTTGTTCTTAAACTGTCAGCTGTTCCTGCTTCGGGAAATTGATAAGTGTTTGATATATTTTATGACTTGGAACATAGGGAGTTACTTAAGATATGCACCCTCCATGTACATATAGGAGACTATTGATCATTATAGCAGTATAGCAACCCATCAACAGTGAAGAAGTCTTCACCACAGTTCTCTGCTCAGAGCTCAGTGCTGCATTTTTGTTGTTGACAATTTGTTACTTTGCTCCAAGATATGAGAATTAGAATGATCTTACAATCATTGATTGCATTTAACAATGCTTACCCACAATGATGTATGACTCATTGTGTGGAGGATCGAATTGGTGTAATCCTGATCTTAACCAATATTGTCTCACTTGCACAAACCTGTTTACCTTTATGATGAAAGAATTGATGTTTTATGACTATGATTGCTTTGTGCATGTGGGATGACCTGAGATTTATTGTCTGCTGGATTCCAGAGAGACATGAGTCCTCAATGGCAATCAAGAGTTGGCTCATGGATTTCAACTTCTTTGGTGTTTTCAATGCAATGTTTTGATACAGATGCTACACACACTTCATAAAAGGACCAGGATCAGTACCAAAACATTATCCCTTATGCCCTCCGTCTCCGTCTCCAGAGCCCTGTCAGTAGATCTGATAAGGCAGTTATAGTTTTGGATTTATCCCGGTACCTGGTATCCCAGCCATTCCCTTGTAATGATGGCTAGGCTGTAAGACAGTATGTTACTACTATCACTGAGCAATCATAGCTCTCTGTGATGAGATCAAAGTGTAGTATAATGGTCCTGTTAACACCATGCATGTGTAGAATGGATTGAGAACTCTCATACTGCAGTGAACAGTACTTAACAGTCTAGCAGCAACAGTGCTGGGCTCAGCCAAATAGAGGTTACAGGGTTCAGTATGGTGTGCAGCTGTAGATTGTATAGGGTAGTGTAACTACATCACCACGTTAACAAAACCATGCCCACAGACAAAGTATATGAGACTTCATTTGGTTGCTGTTTGTACCTTTTCCTGCTATATAAACCAAAATATCAGTGCCCAAGACAGGTAAACTTAACTTTTTCAGTGAAGTTTGCTATGTGGCTGAACGAAGGAAAACCAAGTTCTATGGATAGTCAACTTCTTTATTGCAATGGGTGCACCCGTTGCAATAAAGAAGTTGACTATCCATAGAACTTGGTTTTCCTTCATCTATACAACTTCTAAAATGCCTCTCAAAGAAGATATGTGGCTGGACGTTAAATTTTAACTAACTCTCTAGTGATATACTAGTATTCATTAATTAGATGTGCAAATGAAGAATTTCTGTGTTCTTGTACATCAACTTGTTTAATAAGAGATGACACAACTTTATGGATGATCAACGTCTTATTTCTACAATAGCGACGTTTCGGTATAGCTTCTTATACCGTTTTCAAGCATGAAAATAAGCATTCATCCATAATAAGTCATACCCTCTGATCATGCAGGTTTTCAGCAATTGTTGAAGTGGTATATATTTTTATTTTTAATGCATAATGCTACGCATGTGTTATTTTCCTGAAGGGATAAAACAATTCGTCACCATGGTCAACTGGTAACTAGTACATGCATTTAGATTGGCTATCTACTTACATCTTCAGATGTATTATATTTTACCATGATATGTTTAAATTTACAAAATGTTATATATTGAGGCACAGACATGATATTTGACTATGTCATGCTTGGATCATCGTATTGTCTGCTATGATAAGACTGGAAGAAGCAGACTGTGTCACTGTAGCTTCAATTCAAACATGAACATATTATATTTGTTGTGACCACCTTTGTTGAAGGCATTTTGTTAGTGACAACTAGGGTATTGCTTGCAGTCAGTGTATTTCACAATCTCACAAATACCCTGTAATTGAAGTAACCTGGACCTTTTCAGTGATCATGGTTTGTCTTCCTCTTAATTGCAGTTTCCATTGGGAGATAGAAATTACATTTGAAGAGAACTGTAAAGCATCGTAGAGTCTCTTTAAGCAACTCAGTGCTGGGTACCCAGGTGAAGGTACAGTGGTGCTGCAGTGATGGAGGGAACAAGTGGCTCAGTTGCTTGAGGTGCATCACTTGGGCATGTGAGAAACCACAATTTGTGGGTTTGAATTCCTCTTTGCCTTGAATCTGTTTCTAGGTTTGTCAAAATCATTCCCATATCCATGGTTTCACCATAGTGCATCACTTTGAGTTCCTCAATAGTGAGTGAGTATGGTTTCATGCTGTATTTAGCAATATTCGAGCACACTGTAACCATGTGGGGAATCAAACCCGGGTCTTCGATGTGATGAGCGAATGCTTAAACCACTAGGCTACCCCACCACCCCTTGGGCTCCACAATAAGCTGACCCACCATGATATAAATGGAACACTGTGAAAAGCCGTTTCAAATCATAATCTGGTTGTTTTAGTTTGTACTTTACAAATACATGATACACCATTTGACCTATGTTGTTGCTTTTTTAAATATCTAATCATGCCTTATTCATGTTATACAGCAATTATTTGTCAGGTTGAAGATTAGCAATAGAAAGGACTATTAAGGTGAATATTTAGGGTAACTTTTATAATGGCATTTAAATGAGAGCATCAGAGATAGTAAGATGTGTGCAAAATGTGTTTATTATGCTGAAGTATGGTCCCCATCTGTTCATAATGTGTATAAAATGAATATGTTCTAGAATTGGATGTTTATATTTGTGACATGTACATTCCAAGCTGTGCTCCAGTGTATGTACTGTAAATTGTCAGTTCAAATGCTGTCATGTTACTGTCCCAGATGCAAATATTCTTGATTAATGATTTCCACTTTTGCCCTGTTCGTGATGTATGTAAATATTCTGTATATATTTCACTGAAAGAATATGTCTCCCTCGCTTGAAATAGTAATGGTTTATTTGTCTCGTGTGAATTGGACATTTATGAGAACATATTTTATCATTCAGTTGTGAAGGGACATTTTTGTACATTTTGATATTGTTTGATCTGTTTCATGTAGCAAAACAAAAAGATGAATGAAGAAAGCCATCATATTTGATGATATGGTATTGCTGACAGTTTCATGACATCAGCTGTTGAGAGTCAGGCTAATGTTGTGAAACAGTCAGGGTTTTAATTGTTTGCCTCCCACAGTGTCACCAGGTTAGACCGGTCCCAAGCAACCCGTGAGGATCCGGGTTAGAATTGATCTTCAGTAACCCTTGCTTGTTGTAAGAGGCGACTAACAGGATCAGGTGGTCTGACTCGCTAACCTGGTTGACACATGATATTGTATCGCAATTGTGTAGTTCTATGCTCATGCTGCTGATCACTGGATTGTCTGGCCCAGATTTGATTATTTACAGACTGCCGCCATAGAGCTGGAATATTGCTGAGTCGGCGTAAAACTAAACTCACTCACCCACTCACCCAAGCAACCTACTTTTGTATTAGGAAACTGAATATATTATTGTTTTGACGTGGTGAGTTTGCTGATTGTGTGTTAATGTGCCCTGGCATCATGGCTCGTTACTAGCAATATCAGTTACAGAATTTTCTGGTCTGGACACAGTAAGTGACAGGCTGCTGTTCATATAATTAGAATAATCCTGAGCATGGCATCAAACAGAAGAAAAATAGGTAGATATTCAAAGACAGTTACATAAATCAGATTCAAACTGTAATCTTCTGCAGACAGTGGCCAACCATTTTTTTTGCCTGCATGACCTACCAACCTCCTTGGAAGTATGTCTATGTTTTAATACTTTATTATTTATACATTTTCTTTAAAAGATGACATCCCTTAAATGTGCTCCAAGTCCATTTATATTTTCTCATGTTGGTTAAAGGTTGGACCAAAGGTAGAGTAAGAAGTTAGTATCTAAACAAATACTGATTGTCTTTCTGTGTGGCATCCTGCTATAAATAGTTACTTATTTAGACAAATTGTGTTTATGGCAGGTACTACTGGTAGCACAAGATTTACTTACTGTCTTTACAAACAAGTGTTGTCATCACTTACTTTCCATTCATAAAAATTTCACAGCTTTTTCTCTTTGCACCAAAAGAAATATGTTCCTTAGGATTGTCAAGATAGGATATTCTTTTGCACTGACATTATATTTGTAGAATTCAGTCTCAGTAAAAACCTTTTTTTAAAAAGACGATAAAGTTGATTTATTAATTACTGTCTCATTTTTTTATCTTTCATTTTGATGCCCTAACTGCATGGTTCCACCCACTAATCTAGTGATACCAAAATGCTAATAGCTATCAGACACACATCAGACATGGTCAGACACACTTTGTCAACCATGAAAGTCGACTATGATTTCTCAGTCAACAAATCAACCAAGATGTACAGTATCTGCAAAACATATTCAACTCTGCCTCAGAAGGTATTATGCTGCATTCAAGGCTACACTTATTGTCTGTATTGTTAATTATAGATCCTGATCTCTTCAGCTGGAACCGTCTCAGGTATTGCTAGTTCTGTGGTTTTGTTGCTATAGTTCCTTCTTGTATAATTCTGTGTACATACATGTCCATCATGTGAAACAGAACAATATGTTTTCCTCTTCACACCAACTGTTCAGATTACTAGTTTTGCTGAGTTCTCTTGCGTAACCCTTGCCACAGAGGACACACACAACAAAACCATAAAGAGGATAAAAGGAATTTTTTACAACTTTCTTATAACTTTCATGTTTCCCATAGTAATTCAGTTTCTTAAATGTGAATTGAAATATATGCATTATCCTGAGGTAATTCGGCTCATGCACTAAAGATTTCACATCATTTTACCATTATTATGGTCTAATCCTCACATAAAGGGTCAGTCAGTGTTATGGTGAACTGGACAAGGACTGATTTTTGAACTGTAAGAAACTTTTCCAATTGTAAAAAAATATGAATCAAAGTTATGATAGAAGAAATGCTTGGACACTGTGATAAATGTACATAATTATATAATTAAATCAGTGCTCTTCAGTAAAGGAGTTGCTTCTTTTTGTGTCTTTTTTGTGTGTTTTTACTAGTGTTTTATAGCCACATCTATGGCATAATGCTGTATCAGAGGTATAATGATATATACATATGATATACATCCATGATATAATGATATTCATCCCTGCAATAATGATTTACTTATGTTAGATTGATATGCGTTTTAACTGGAAACGATTAATTCAGCTGTGGTATAAAATGTGTATGGTATAATTATATCAGCCATTGGTATTCATAAGTTATTTGATCATATACATCTGCAGTATAATTCTATTCACTAAAAGACCAGAGGACGTCACTTTATTATGTGATAATATACACCCTGCTCTATATATCCCTGCTGACGTTGTGCCACTGCAGCCACATAGGTTTCCCAGGCGAACGTTGTTGTTGTTTGTGTCTCTGAACACCGGAATGACCAATCCACGACAAGTCTGAAGACCACGCGTACACCTGATAGTACATGCTACAGTCAAACAAAACGACAGCTGTTGCTCTGCCTTCCATTCCAGGGCGACGCCATTTTACACTTGGAGCCGTCGCTTACAGTTTCGTGAAGTGCAACTCTTTCGTAAATTCTCGACTTCATGTCTTGAAGTTGCTGGACTCTGATGGCGTTTGTGGTTTCGCCATACAAACACGCCGATTCACAATATAACCTGGGTGCCGTTGTACAAAGTAAAATTAGCAATACGCCAGTCGTAAGTCTGTGTTAAGGTATGGGAGTTACGATCACCTTAGCGCTACGATCCTTTTGTACACAGAACCTCTTGTTTTCATGTATTTGTGAAATCATTGAAAATTTCATTTACGGCACTGTTTGATACAGATTTGATTTTAAATCTTAAAAAAGCTTACAACTATGAAAAGCAATTAAGTTTCAATGTAAGTTTCGAATTTTACCCCTACCACCTTCACGTGCACATCCTGACAAATGCTTGCACGAAACTGGCGTGTTTGCGCGAAATTCATAACACGTTGTGAGTGGAATAATCATTTTCTGAATCCGTATGCATATATACAACTTGGATTCCAAATTATATCACCCGAAAATGGGATATCCCCTACAATGTTTGAATGGTATATTTCGATAAGCAATGTTCCTTTTGGTAGTATTAGAAACAGTTTACAGAATCTGATTTGTTTAGTTCTTACTATCTCAGAAGGAGAGGAGAACAACCTCATCTACAAACATTTGTTTCTATGATAACAATATTCGAGACAGACGACCGGTACATTATCGAGTCTGCACCAAGCAGTTTAAATATTGACATCATAATTGGGATACGATGGCATGCACCAACCAAGGCAGCTACACCGAGAGTGCAGAAAACACTGTCTATTTGAAATGCACACTCATCAAATGTAGGATTAATGTCTCATTATTTAGACCTGGAATTGTCTGACGGGAACTGGAACTGAGCTGCTTCTAATCAACGTAACAAGCGCCGGTACGAAATCCCTAAATACCACGGTTAAACCCTTCCGACGATCCCATGGGCCCCAGCAGACGACTGTTTCCAAAGTTAAAGTCAATGACTGTCTTCGAAGAAAACCGGCGTCAGAACGGATTTGCCATTGCCGTGGCAAGATTACACCAATTAGAAAACATGTTTATTGTGGTCGTGTCTTCAGTCCTAGTTAGTATGAATATACACAAATAACCACTCCGGCCACACAACTAAGTATTCTGATGGTATTAGTTACCTAATATGTAAGGTTGATCTTGTTAGGTCCATGATTCCTGGCAGACACATTTCAAGATGGCTGTTAACGAAGTGGTGGACTCCACAGCTTTGGTGCTCAATTTCAAATGTCCAAACATGCAATGTCCTTTGTCAGATGACCGAATTCCTGCAGTCATCATACCCAAACTGAACATACTCCACACCTTATTGTATTGTACCAAACTTTCACGACTTGATCCAAACTGTAACCTCCGTTCAATCGTCAGGGGTAATGTCCCTTTGTAGACGGTATGTTCCCAAGGCAACCAGAAGGCAGATTTTACGGAATAAAGCAGTTTCACAGTTCATGACCTTTAATGAAAGAATCAGCGAGAGACAACAAACTTGTAACTGGACCAAAGTGAAAACATGTTACTTGCGATTGATAGGCGTTTACAACAAAAGGTTTCACAGTATGTGAAGTTTAGCGAGTCAGTAATGTTTACGGCAGCTTTTAACACTATTCTGTCATATCACGGTCAGCTGAGGTTAATGCCCGAAGTCACGCAGGTTACAGACGTATAGATCTTTCCTAAAAATTTTGAACATATGGTCCTGGAAAACAAAGAAAAATCAATAGGGCAAACCAGCATTCGAACCCAGATTTCGCGCACAAGGGACGCAACTCTGCATAGTAGACAATGGAGACACCTGTGCCCCCATAGGACGTTTGAAAAAGAGCAGTTGAGATGCAAGAATACTACCAAACGCGAGGATGATTTGATCACAGTCAAGTCATGGCCCCTGGCATAGAGCCCAACGACAAGTAGCACCTCTGATGCTACAGTTATTAGGTGGGAGATTTGGCAGCTGTCGTTTTCATATTAGTATAATCCCCGCTGTGTGATACAATCAGCATAAGACCTATTGTCTGCATGTGTAGGTGTGTGGATGGTGTGGGCCACCATCTGATGCATATAGCCAAAGGCAGTGCTGTGTATGATATGTATTATACGCGTATCCATCTTATTCTACGAAATGGCTGAACTACCGGGTTAATGAAATGACCCAAGCTATTGATTTTGTATACTATACTAAAAACAAGAACATTTGACTAAAATTGTTGTTTGATAATTACACTTCGAATATATATAGATCACTGGATGTAGAATATTGCCAGGTATTGTTTGTACATAGTGTTTCTTTTGTGTTTATGAACTGTATAAATAGATTTGTAGTGTATATATGTTTAGCTACACTTGCGTGTAACGCGTACCCAGACGGTCTCCCTGGTGTAGTGGATAGAGCGTCTGTCAGAAGAGTCTTCTGTTGTTCGAGCCCCGCTGCCTCACACGAAACTAGATTAGATGACAGCAAGTGTTATTACCTTGCCCGGCGTTCAGCCTTAAGAGTGGTATCCAGTTTAAAAAGGGGCAAGATATTTCAGTGGGATAGCAATAAAGTATCGACAGTGGACAAAACTATGACGCACACGCACGCACGCACACACTCACACAAACACACGCATATATCGCAAGTGCAAAGAGGAATAACCTCAAACACGAGCAACTTATTGCTTTTGGTGAAGCATTAAGAAAATGAAAAAGAGAAAACAATAAGTTTGCAACCTGTTCTTTTTCTAGAAATAATACAAGTTGAAATGATACAAGTTGTATTAATACCATGTTACCACACTTTGTTTGATAGAATTTATAAAGCGATATGTCAATATTTCATGAATGTATGAATTTCACTTCTGACGGCTTTTAATGTTATGTATGTTCGTGATTTTAGGCTTGGGTCACTGTGCACTCACATGACGTTTCCATGAGATGATCTGCTATATGAAGGTCAGTAGGTCTCGTAATGAAATAACCATAATTTCATAGAGACAATGTTTCCTATTCCCTGGCGGCCCTACTGACAACGTCTCATCTTCACCTGACGGCAAACCACAGCAAGCCTGGAAATCACAGACAGGAGATATGACAGATAGGTGGGGAATGTTTCACGATAACGCACACAAGCTTCATGAAACTGGTTAATCTGTGCCACGCACCATATTTCCGCTTTTAAAACTGACAGTTAACACATTACTCTTTCATAATCGCAAATATGGTACCAAAGACCCAACAAATTTGAAAAGCTAAAACGTGTCTTGACATTCAAATTACATCAAATTACATGGCTGTCGAATTCGGAACAAAAGGTTCATCGAAAGTGATGGAAAAACTTCACAAGTAACTAAATTCTACATCCGTTTTGGTTTGAACTGAACATATTACCATACAGTCCTTATTCGGCTGTCTAGTCAAGACATATGTATTCTTCCTTTCAATATGGTTTTGATCTATCGTGGTTTTAGTTACACTGAAATCACTTTTTGTCACACAAATCACTTATCCTACACGTTTTTACATAACGTTACGTACACGACTAACGAATGCCCAGAGGCTGAACGTACGCGATGATGTAGTAAAGATGGTATCACGAGCACCTGTTATCATCGCAATACACCCTGATTTTTATTAAACCAAAAACCCAAACCAAACAAAAACATAAGCAAAAAGCTTATAGATGTTAACATTTTCTTTGTGGTTGTGGTAGTTTTGGTTTTGTAAGGTGAAGCAACTGCTAAAATATAACCCTCACATAGAATTCGAAGGCATACAGTTTCAACGCCAGGGTTGTTCAAAGAGAGAGATGCAATTGTGGTTTCTATTAAGTTACCTGTTACATATCTTAAGTAGTATTTCCCATCTCAAGATATATGTACGCACACGTCGGAAGACAGTTTGTGTTTTGCTCAAGCACAATTATTATCTCATTGCTATAGCTCCGTCCTTTTACCTTTCAAATTTTAATACTTTAAATGACAAACGATCCTAAAGTACTTATTTGAAATATAGTGGACTATGGAGAATATTATGCAAGATATAAACACGAAACAGCTGTTTCTGACCAACTGGAGATATTCACTTGATAGAACATGTACGTGATTACCTTGTGATATAAGAACCAAGTATATATATTAGAGAAACCCATACGACGAAGAGGCCCGTGAAGATCCGGGTTAGAATTGGTCTTCAGCAAGGTTTTCATCTCAAGGTTTTAATTTATTTATTCCCACGGTGTCGCCAGGTTAGACTGGTGCCTAGGAACCTAGACCCGTGAAAATCCGGGTTAGAATTGATCTCTAGTAACCAATGCTTGTCGTAAGAGGTGACTAATGGGACCGGGTGATCAGGCTCGCTGACTTGGTTGATGCATGTCATTTACACCGTCGTCATATGGCTGGAATGATGGCTGTTACTGAGAGGGGCATCAAAACAGACAGAAGATGAGCATTTATAATGTAAATATTAAACGTACCTAGCATTATGCGATGACAGAAATGTTATGATTCCCACTTGACTTCATTGTAACGCACAGAGGCAAGGTTTCTGCCTAAAGCTCCTTCAACTCATGCTGGACGTCTTATAGCGAGGGAAGGGGTCACATATGGAAAACGTTTTTGGAAGTGCTATACAGTTTTCATATATGGGAATGGCACTACGCTAATTACTATGCTTTGTTTTCCGTTAATGAAGGCATGGGCCCTTAATTGCATAAGGTTAATCACTTGTGACCTCACCTTGTTGACCTGTGACGTCATGCATCTATTTGCATATTTATGAGTTTTTCTGCATTTTTAGTCATGCTCATAATGATGACGTCAGAGAGCCTCTCGATGAATTGGGTTAATTACGTGGCCCTGAAGATCTTAAAAATATACTACTCAGCGCGTCATGGAAAATGATGCCTTCAAACTTCTCTGGAATAGGCCCATATACAGCCTCAGAAGAATTCCAGCCAATAAACCTGATCTTGTCCTTTTTGAGAAAGCCAAAGAATTTATATATATCATTGAATTTTCTGTCCCTTTTGACACCAATGTGATTGGCAAGATTCAGGAAAAGCATACTAAGTATGCAGACCTCGCCTTTGAAATGTCTCGCTTGTATCCCAAGCACACTGTCGTCAGGCTCCCCATTGTTCTCG
>VKKT01001444.1:29417-39922 GCA_008038995.1 Haliotis laevigata | reverse complement strand
CCCCCTCCTAAATTTTAACGATGATGATAAATTTCTATGAGTAACATTTTCAAAAGTTGGATATGTCTTTCAGTATGTTCAGATACAATCAAAGAAACATGTTAAAACTCATTGTTATCAGATGAGGGATATATATTCAGGGGATATTATTTGACTAGAATGGAATTTAAGGGGGGATACGAGCGGAAGTCTTTCCTGTTTCTTATGGCTAATTTAAATGTGGATTAGTTAGTGTGTCGTAACAGTTGCAGCAGTGGCATATATTATTGACTGTCATAATAGGATCTGGAACTTGGATGTAAACATAGCTCAAAGTGTTCAGGATAACAGCGTGTTTGTTGTACATACAGTGTTTCGGGGCTACTCCATACGCCTTCAGCAGGTGGAGAAGTATTAGTAGCGCTGAAACAGTGTGTATGTATAACAAACGAGCTGTCATCCACACTTGTCCTCATCATAGATTGTTCTTCAAGTCACTGATTTGCTCAGATGTGGCTGGAATATTGTGGTCTGCATCTTAAAAGAACATGGTAACCATGGTTACCGAAATGTTTTCGTATCACTTCAAACGTGGGAACTACATATCACTCCAAGAGTTCCCAGTACCATATAAGGGAATGTGTGATTATAACCATGATGGCTGTTGTTGCCAGGCACCGACTGGACGTTAGTGACATATCCAGATGAGGCTACCCGTGTGATGCAGGTAGCTCTGGGTCTCAACACGTTATGGGCACTCAGTAGAGAAGGCAAGGTATGTGTTATATCTTCTCAACTTACTGTGATCACTCAGAGGCAGGATGTAGGATGAATACATTGGTAGCTGGTGCAAAGAAGGCTGTGCAGAATTGCAACCCTTAGTTCTTCCAGAATTACCTGTTTCTTTTGCACTGATTCTAATATTCATGTACTGGATAGTTTTGTGAAATGATTGAAAATTGACCGTTATATATAACAGGGTTGTGTTTTACATGTTCACAGTTTTAAATACAAAAACTATAACATGCTGGCACGTACCTTGATAATGATTAAGGAACTTGTTTTCTGTTTTCAGTTTTTTAAATTCCACATTTTTGGTTATGTGTGCTGATGTAAGTGATAGATAAAACCTATTTGCATTTTTTTTATTCAAGTATATACATCTTTCTGAATTACAAGGAATTCCCTAACATGTAATCAGACATTGTCTAATCTTGGAGATAGTACTTGGGCAGTGGCTTCATCATGTACATTGATACTAAATTGTGTATCAGGTGTGGTACCGCAAAGGTATAAAAGGGACACAACTCCTGACTGGCAAAGCAGCAGCTATGGGCAGCACCTGGGTGGAGATGGTTGGAGAAATGGGTCACATCGCTGTGACACCTTGTGATCAAGTGAGTGTCTGTACTATACCATTACAGATTGTGTAGGTTGGTTCTTTGTTTGTCCAGATCTTCCCTCGCATACAGTGGACATGAGGAATATGTTTGTTCCATCACTATTATTTATAATCCATGTTTATATAGATCACTTTACCAGCAATCAGTCTATTAAAGTGACCCTGAATTAAAGATATATTACCTGTTTTAACAGGTTTTTGCTGTTGGTCTTAATGAAAATGAGATCTACTTCCGGGCCGGTGTGACCTCGAGTGACCTTGGTGGCAAGACATGGCAGTTACTGTCCCTGAAGGAGAATACGTCACTGCTACAACACGACAGCATTTCAAGTGCCATGTCGGATTCACTCACAGAATCAGGACTGGAAGACTCCAGCAGATTCTCCTCCTCAGTAGCAAGTCAGATGACCAAATACATGCCGCGGACAGGCTCGGAGTCAGGATGGTCGGAAAGCAGCTCCGTGGCAGGAAGCTTGACCCGTGCCAAACTTGTCAACACACCTGTCAGCGATAAGGAAGCAGGTGCACGTAATGGCTTCTGTATGACATTAGCTACTCCCATACAGAAGACTTCATCCGAGCAGGCCGCATCTGGGACAGGGGCCACTATATCAAATAAAGGTTTGTATGGGACTACTTCTCTTCGACTTAACTGATTACTCAACTACTACATGGGCCAGGTATTATTCACCTACTACTAGGACAATTACTGGGACCATAGCAACTATTGCAATAGTACTGATGTTCCCATAACCATACTAAACTCAGGGGTGGAACCAGGATTTTGGAGATGTGTGTGTTTGTGTGCGTGCATGCGTGCATACTTAAATCACGAAGTCCAAAGGTTAGGGGGAAATGCTCCTCAGGAAAAAATTCAGGGGAGAAGAGGGGAGTGCGCAACCCCAGCCCCCTCCTTTGGATCCGCCCCTGCAACTATTGTTCATTGTGGGATTAAGATATTCCAACAAGACTGACTCCCTGAATTTCTTTGACTGATGCTAAAGCATGGCAGGTCCACTGTTAACAGGAGTGAAGTGGGGTCACTCTCGTTGGGTGCTACTATCAGTAAATGTACATCAGATATGTTCATATAGAGCAACAAATTGAATATTAATTTTGGTTCCAGTAAAACATTGTGACATTTAGATTTACTGAGTAAAAAACGTTGTATTGCTGGAATATATAGCAAAGATGCATTAACCCAGCTGTGATAAAATCCACATTGAGCATGATTGTATCATATGCACACAGTTTATTTTGATGCCCAGATAGTCTGACATGGTGTCAGTGCTGGAGTTTCTTAATGATATTATTGGGGACCTACTTAACGTAAAGAACATTAAACCATACCAATGATTTATTGATCTGTAAATGTATGAATCTGGACCTTTCAGCGGACAGAATGCTGTCCGGATTTATGACACTTTATGGGCAGTGGAGTCATGATAATGGCAGTGTATCTACAGTTCAATCAGTTATTATATCTCTAGTAGGTCCAGCACGGGATACTCCATCTGGGGAGACAGATACTGCAGGCCACAGCGGTGCTAGTCTGCGAGAGATGTCCATTACACACACTGTACCAGCAACAGACGCAAGTTCACAAGACAAGACTGTTGGAAATGAAGGTAAAGCAGTCTCTGTCTTGGATGATGTTATACCTATGGCTGAAAGTAAAACAATCTTCTTGTTGGGTGATATTGCATGTATATCTGCGGCTGAAGGTAAAACAATCTTCTTGTTGGGTGATATTGCATGTATATCTGCGGCTGAAGGTAAAACAATCTTCTTGTTGGGTGATATTGCATGTATATCTGCGGCTGAAGGTAAAACAATCTTCTTGTTGAGTGATATTGCATGTATATCTGCGGCTGAAGGTAAAACAATCTTCTTGTTGGGTGATATTGCATGTATATCTGCGGCTGAAGGTAAAACAATCTTCTTGTTGGGTGATTTTATATCTGTTGCTGAACGTCAAGCACACTCCTTCTTGGATGATTTTATATCTATACCTGAAGGTAAAGAAATCTTGTTGGGTGATATTGCATGTATATCTGTGGCTGAAGGTAAAGAAATCTCCTTGTTGGATGATTTTATATCTTTGGCTGAAGGTAAAGCAGTCTTCTCATTGGATGATTTTATATCTATCACAACTGCAAGTTCTGTACTTTAAAAATAGCAGTGCTAAAATCGATTATTTGAACACTTTAGCGTTCCAACAACGGCACCCCACAATTACTCTGGCTGTATCAGTGACTGAGACATTTTACACCACCTGTGTAAGAGACATTCATCTGAAAAACTAAGTTTGAATACAGAGCATTTTCTCTGGAGGTGGCAGGACATACATATGCTTAAATGTTTTAAAGATGACCTGGGATGGTAGTGCAGCTAGGACGTAAGGCATTGGCTGCCCAGCACCATGGGTTTGTTGTCCCGTAACCACAGTGCCAACTTGAGTCCCGTCTGCATGCCAGAAATGTATGACTGTGTGTTCAAATCCTGGTTTGCCTGATGTATCTTGGTTTGTGAGCAACATAAGCGTGCTGTTGGATTCTATGTAACTGATATGTACCTGAGACATGCGCCTCTGTCATGGTTTCCTCACACATCTTGCTGACATGTTGTCATATAACTGAAATACAGCCAAACACTGAAACCAGCTGACTTATATCCACTCAAAGTGTAAATCCATTCTTTGTGCTTATCACAGTGGTATGGATGGATGGTTGCAGTTCTGTTCATGTATAAGTTTACTTCTATTCCGTTATAAAGTTCTGGTCCACAGGTCTGACAGTACTTAAGAATACCTGCGTATTCAGTATTTTTATTGCTTAAATGTTTCCAGTACATTGACTGTTTTGTCAGTAAATTAATGGCAATTATCACTTCAAGAAAGCAGTGCTTGAACAAAGTGGCATGATACCCACCTCACTCACCCAAATCACTAGAGTTCAACACTATGGAGAACTGCAAAGGGGTGGTGGGGTAGCTAAGTGGTTAAAGCGTTAACTCGTCCCACTGAAGCCCATTTCTGGTGTTCCCCACCGTGATATTGCTGGAATGTTGCTAATTGCGGTGTAAAACTTAACTCACTCACTAGAACTCAAAATACCCAGAAAGTTAAGCATTGCTTACTGCTCTGTGCTTACAGAACAATAAAAGTGATAGTTTGTGAATGTTTCATTTAAATTTTTAGGTTTTAGTCAATGAATGTTTGAACCTTTTAAAGGATTTCACCTGTAAAAGTATTACTGTTAAATAAGATTCGAAATGAGGGTTAATTGATGTGCTGAAAATGTTACTTAGTAGTATATATTGATCATGACCTGAGATTGATCATTTCTTTAAGAAATCGGTTTTGAAGTATTTCTTTGTCTTACAGTGAGGGAAAGCAAATCTGTGATACATGACCGCAATTTCAACAATGGGTTAACCGAGGAAGTGCAGTCATCCAAGACTAAAGATACAGCGTCAAACCAATGTGATCAAGAGACAACCTGTGATAAAGAGGATGAATGTAGTACCATGCCACCTGTACAGGTATGCATTACATCAGTGGGTACGGAGAGCTCCGAATCAGTTGTTGATAATCACCAACCAGGAACATTTTCTCCAGCCGGTGTTAGTGACAAGCCGTCGCCTAAATCTGTGATAAGTTCTTGTGATAATTTGGACAGCTTGGGGTCTAGTATTACATCAGAAGAAAATGATGGAATAATCAATTTTGTAACAGACTTACTATCAGCCTCGTCAGTCACTGAAAAATCAGATGACACCGATTCGAAGGATGTCTCCGGTGAAGATAATTCGAAAAGGTTGGAACAAGACGATCAAGACACAAGGGAGGTAACCAACACAACAAACAGGCCTTCATCTTTGGGAGTGTCGGATAAATCATTCGTGCTGATGGGTGATGGTGAGAGCCCTGTATTTAACCAGGGGGAAGGTGTTCCTTGGATTACCATGGGGCCAAGCACAGGTGTATCAGGGACCATCTCAGTGAGGAGTACACCATCACTTGACCAGGAAGTTATACCAATGTTTGAGATGACCCCTGCAATGCCGCGTTACAGCTGGGCTTGGCTGAATGGAATGGCTTGTGCTTTTGATGATCCTTCCAAAATAACTTGGCTTCAGAGTTACCAAGGTTGGTTCTGATAGTTCGATATCTGAAACTAGTCTCCTCACGATCAGATCTGTTACATGACCCCTCTATGTGAAGATCTGAGAACAACTCCAAAGGTCACCTCAGGTGAACCCTGAGCAACCTTTGACCGCCCAGTCAATATGAAGGATGAATAAAGATGATTTAGATTCATTTCTTTACAACCTAAGTTTGGAAATTATGAATTTAATTAAATGAAACCAACACAGATGTTCCTTTGTTGGTACTCCCCTTTGGATATTGTAGCCATGATACTCTGAACCGATATCAACAACAATAATGACATGGCTTTTATCAGCAGTACATGTAGTTGTTTCATGTTCATGTTTGAGAGGGACGGTGGGGTAGTCTAGTAGTAAAAGCGTTCACTCATCACGCCGAAGACCCGGGTTCGATTCCCCACATGGGTACAATGTGTGAAGCCCATTTCTGCTGTGATATTGCTGGAATAATGCTTAAAGTGGCATAAAACTAAACTCACTCATTTTCGAGATATAGAACCAGCAGACCTGAAATCTTGGCTCACTTTAAGAAACTTGAATGCTGCTTGGCTGACTAAAAGTTTCACATGTCACAGCCTTTCATGATGGTGTCTTCAGATCTTCACGTAGAGAGGTATTGGAGTAAAGAATTGGATTAATAAAGTCAGTTACCTTTTCAGATATAATAGCTTATGCGTTGGTATTTAGGCCAGACTAGTACATATTCTACCTTAAATGTTTTCAAGAATTGGAAAGTTATACACATTGTAATCAGAACAGTATTGTAGATTTTGACATTCTTTGGTTTGAAATTTATTGTTTCAGAAAGTGACGATGCAACACCCCAGGGGAACAAAACAAAAGTGAAGATATCAATGGCTTTGAGGGATGACTTTCTTAAGAAACTTCACATGAGAAACATAAAAGAAGTAGAGAACTTCAAGTATATAGAAAGTGCAGTACAAAGGGTGAGGCCTAATTATCTGGATCTATGCTGACTTGTACTGATTTTGTTTTAACTTTTATCTTATACACCACAGAAGTAAACTCTATAATCGTTTCCTCCAGCAGATATAGCTAAATCTGACATGACTGAAACACTCCAAATACTGTCAGCATGGTGACACAAAACTTCAAAAAGTCTTCCTCACTATTATCCTGATGATTACTATGAAAGGATGAGCTGTGTGTTTGGAGATGACAAGACTTTATGGATGATCAACTTCTTTATTTGACAATGGCGACGTTTCGATATAGATGCTTATATTTCATATGCTTGAAAACGGCATAAGAATCAGTACCAAAACGTCGCCATTGTCAAATAAAGAAGTTGATCATCCTGTCAGTCTTGTCCTCTCTATACCACCAACTTCTAGAATGCCACTCAAACAAATGTGTGCTGTTTGCTTGCAGACATCATGGCTGAAGAAGAGCAACATGAAGTGGTACATGTTTGGGAAGCGGTCGCAGTGGCTGGACTGTTCCGTGGAACTGGAGCAGGGTCATGGAGACAGTGAGGACGGCTCCCTCACTATACAGTACACCTTCAAGGGGAAACCCATGGTAGGAGGGAACGTGTGGCTGTCAAGTGGGGATACAAACCGTAACCTTAACTAGGACAACAAACAAGACACATTTTAATGGAGGAATGTTGTTTAAGGGCAGTTACCATGGTTACAAGTCTAACTGCAGCTTCCTTTTCCCAGTTTGCAGACACTGTAACTTTGTAGTTTAATTGAAACTTCACATGCCTTAGACATGGGTTCAGTGTTGGTTTTAGCTATGTGTGAAGTCAACTCTTGTGCCACCTGATGTGATATTTGACTCACTCATGTCTCCTGTAGCCCCATGTTTTTATCAGAACAGGAGGGGAAAAGTTTATTATTTTCAACTGCACCAAAATCAACAATGGGGATTAAGATTGATTTTTATGCGAGTAAGAACTGTTTATACCACCAGGCTAGCTATTCTTGAAACTTCGTAAGTCCTACGAACTTCTTAAGCCCATTCTTAACACATTGGCTACGATCAAAGTTAAGAATTCTTAGGGCTACGAACGTTTCGAGAATAAGGGCCCAGATGATTATCCCTTGAAGTACCTCCTCCACTGCATGTTCATGTTTGTGTAGTTTGTGAATTCTGAAATCAGTGAGGAGCAGTGAGTAGCTTTATACCATAATTTGTTTGTTGTTGTGGTCTGTATGGGTGGTAGAAAGTAGCAGTGACGTTCCTGACTTCAGTGTCATGCATGTCTCCTGCAGCATACCCAGATCTGCGTCCAGGACATCGTGTGTGTGAAGCAAGTCAGTGATTACCAAGAGCGGACTACAGTCGTTATCCACACCACAGACACAGTCAAGTCCCTGCAGCCATGTCTCCTCAAACTTGCATCAGAGTCTGAGGTCGAGGACTGGGTAAGTACCGTTCCTGGGGTAGGGTTGATGATGATAGCATGTCTGTTATTAGTACCATATATTTTGTTTCGACACTGAATGTGTTTGCATTCAAAAGGATAATTCAGAGATTTCAAATTAGTGATAACATAAAATATGAAATGGAAGGGATTAACTCTGTTCATTGAGTTGTGAGATTTTAAAGCACTGGCTAAAGATAAAGATGAGTGAATAATGAAATTTGTTTATGTGAGTGAGTGAGTGACGAGCGAACGCTTTAACCATTAGGCTACCCCACCACCCCTTTGGTTTGTTGACTGAAGGGACGGCAGTGTATAGAGCACCACCAACAGTAGCATGGGTTGTTCCCCCTAGGTGTCCTTGCTGTGTACCGTCAATGCTGTAAGGTGGAAACTGAGTAAGCCTGTCCCTACTGGATCAGTGTGGTCAACTACAATGAGGGGAGACATCTTTGTGCACCCACCGGACAAGGTGCATGTCAAAGGTCATGAGATGCACTGGATGCAGCAAGGTGGTCACTTGAAACTCCTGGAGACGTCAACATGTGGGATAACGTGGGGCGTTGGATACGACCACTCCGTGTGGACCTACAATGGTGGATATGGCGGAGGAATCTTTAAAGGTTTGTCCCATCTGTCTTGCATTTCCAGAAATATGTGATTATTTGTTTATTAAACTTCTTGGGTAAATGATAGCTTAGTGCTTTTGGAGTTTTTGCGCCATACAGTAGACATGGGACCAATTCCAAATATATTCTCTTAGAGACATGTGAAATTGTGACATGAATAAATTTACAGATTTTGAAATCATCTTCCCTTTATTGCCATGTTGATCTATTTCTCTCAGCATTCAACTGTAACCAGGCTTTGAAGTATGAATGCATTTGTCTCTGTTGTACAGCAATGTCTCACCTGTCAAACGAAGTGTTCCTTCAGACGGACGTGAGAACGGTGTTGGTCTACGAGAACCAGAAATGGCTGCCTGTGTTTGGCTACTTAAGTAGGTGAGTGTCTGCCGTGTCCTGCAAGCATGAGTTTACAAACCTAGAAAGGAGATAGGTGTTAACAAATTGTTTTTAAGATTTTTTACCAAGGTGGTGATAGAAAGGCAGACAAATGTTCTTAATATTTAGTTTTTAAATATATCAACATTAAAGGGATAGCATGTCAGTCTTTCTTGTGCACTGTTTGTAATATAGCTAATAACTTCTGTACTCTCTGACCTCATCTTGGTTGTGGGTTTGTCCCAAATGTACTTGATGTGATGATGTGGAACACATGGGCCTAATGAAGGGTTTTGGCTTGTTTTTATGTATTATTTTGCATCATTATATGGATATACTGCAATGGTGAGTTACATTAAAATAAAGCTTTACATATCAAAGTCAGTGTAACACAAATGGAAATAGTTTTCATGTTGGGGGATATTTTCTTGATGACAGTTTCATGACATATATTTATCGAAATGTGTAGACTTGTCCAAAATGAACCAGATGAAAAATACATGCAAGGACTCAGTAATGTGACAGGGGTTCTAGGCAAGGAACTCTGGGTAGGAGAATGATTGTATTGACCCTACCTCTGTTTGCCCTGTATCCTGTATTGCCTACAGTGTATCRTCCTGTATTGCCTGCAGTGTATCCTGTATTGTCCTGTCCTGTATTGCCTGCAGTGTATCCTGTATTATNTGTATTGCCTGCAGTGTATCCTGTATTGTCCTGTCCTGTATTGCCTGCAGTGTATCCTGTATAGGACAATACAGGATACAGGGCAGCACAATACAGGATACAGAGCAGGACAATACAAGATACAGAGGAGGACAATACAGGATACAGAGTAGGACAATACAGGGCAGGACAATACAGGGTAGGACAATACAGGACAGGGCAATACAGGATACAGGGCAGGACAATACAAGATACAGAGTAGGACAATACAGGATACAAGGCAGGACAATACAAGATACAGGGCAGGACAATACAGGATACAGGGCAGGGAAATACAAGATACAGGGCAGGGCAATATTGGATAAAGAGTTGGAGAATAACCAATACACAGCAGGACAATACAGGATAGAGGGCAGGGCAATACAGGATACAGGGCAGTACAATACAAGATACAGGGCAGGACAAAATAGGATACAGGGCACGGCAATACAGGATACAGGGCAGTACAATATAGGATATAGAGCTGTACAATACAGGACAGGATAAAACAGGATACAGGGCAGTACAATACAGGATACAGGGCAGTACAATACAGGATACAGGGCAGGACAATACAGGATACAGGGCAGGGCAATACAAGATACAGGGCAGGGCAATATTGGATAAAGAGCAGGAGAATAACGAATACACAGAAGGACAATACAGGATAGAGGGCAGGGCAATACAGGATACAGGGCAGTACAATACAGGATACAGAGTAGAAAAATACAGGATAAAAGGCAAGACAATACAGAGTAGGACAATACAGGATTCAGAGCAGGACAATACAGGAAACAGAGCAGGACAATACAGGATACAGAGTAGGACAATACAGGATACAGGGCAGGACAATACA
>VKKT01001443.1:155150-166918 GCA_008038995.1 Haliotis laevigata | reverse complement strand
ATTAGAACAGAGGTTACGTAGGAAGATATGACAAGTAACCTCTGTGGGAAGAGAATGAGGGAGTCAATACTCGAAATAGAATAATTTCTTATTGGTTTTACCTGGTTTAGAAGAAGCCTTAAACTTAACAAATTCAATCCACTCTCCCATTCAAGTTAATAAATTGAAAACATGGACAAACAGTCAAAAGGATTTCCAGTAAAGCTTGACAGTGGACCATCTTAAGCTGATTTGGATGGCAAGTCAAAATATATTAAACTCGAGATGTCCGTGATCACATAATGAACTCTTTCTTTAGTTGACAAAACGAATCTGTGAAAAGCTCTGTTGGCACACATTCCCACAATGGGCTAAAAAAAATGTTTGGGTCAATTGCCTTATTTCAGTTAGAATACGCTACCATTGAAAAATCTCAACCCTACATTATAGTGTCGCAATTCCACTCAGTGTAAGTAATTAATATAACTAGTTAATTAGTACAAGAGTACTTTACATACATTCATAAATACATCAGTGATTTTGCTTGAAACAAATGGCATTGGGATATTTTCGTGATGTTACAACTTGAAGCATAACTTTGGGTGACAGTCAATGTCCTGATTTTTAAACCTGTTCAAAGACTTTGCCAATGACAACACCTTTAATTAAATATGACTATTTTGTTACATAGCAAAACATTGTAGTATACATTTTGTGAATGAAATGTTTAGCTAAGGTTATACAATTAAAACATTGCATGTTCAAGAGCCCTTAAGCACCGTAAGGCAACCACATCAGAGAAAATAGTCGGTGTTTAGTTTAGTTTATTGATGCAGTCTAACTAGATTAGTATTGCAAAAAACAGTCACAGACACCTGGTGTTCCACCAAGAGGAATATTACTGTCAAGTCATCCAACCGAGGTAGGTTTCTTAAGCATATATATATTGTAGGTGTTAAATTAGAGTAGAAATTCCAACACACATAAACCATCATCAAATTATTCATCAGTTAATAGAGTGTACGGTTTCACCTTTGTACAATTATCATTCACACAAACATCTTCATTCATTGACGAGGACAGCTATGAATCATGAGAGGGTAATCAGTGTCGACATATACAAACAAATCAGAGCATGTCTGGTAGGGTGCTGTGATAATCTGCTTCAGGATTCAAAACGTGTCTACCACACAGGATTTGTTGGGAGCTGTTAGTTCACCACGTGATACATTCAATCTGGCCGTGACTCTTTCGTTATTTGCAACACGATGTCTCAAATTTCTCCATACATTCAAAATCCAGGAAATACACTTCAGGACCACATTTTTGCCAGCAAACCATGAATGAATGTAGCTGTGACTAGTCACTGCTGTGGGCGATGGCAAGTAAGGGTTATGACGACAGCATTACACTTGATACTGCCTCTGAGGGCATTTCCTCTATGTCCATAAGTTCTTCACTGTTCTCCTCCTCCACCACTGCTGCTGCTGCTGCTGCTGCTGCTGCTGCTGTTGAGTCTTTGGAAGAGTCTGCTAACAACACTGAACTACTTGCAGATTCCACACTTGATTCATGCACATCACCAACGAAATCTGCTTCAACCACTTCCGAGTCCGCACTTTCCACTGACTGAGAATTGTCAACTTCTAAAGCTATAGCTGAAACTGCTTCTGAAGTCGTTGTCACAGCTGCACTGACTTCAGATTCCTGTGTGGTGAAGTGTTCAACATCCTCCTCTTCTTCATCTTCCTCAAGTTCAACAATCTCACCTCCATCTTCTTCCTCTCCATCCATTTCAGCATCAATATCCTCAGCCCGTGAATCATCCTCCACAAGAGTAACATCCTCAGTTGCACTTGCATCCAGTGTTTCTGCTTCGACCTCTGCTTCAACCTCCTCTTCCTCCTCCTCCTCTTCTTCTTCTTCTCCTTCATCCTCCTCATCATCTTCAACTTCATGTTCTTCAACTTCATGTTCTTCACCACCATGAGTTTCATCCTCTTCAAGATCTTCCTCAAGATCATCGTCCTCTTCCTCCTCCTCCTCGACAACTTCTCCAGCAAGTTCAGCGTTGACCACGTTTGTGACTACCCCTTGCAGGACATCAGACACTGTAGCCGTTGCTGATAGTTCCATATCCTCCACACTCCCATCAACCTGTTGACTGGACAGAGGTAGATCAGCGTTGCCATTGATGGCTATAGAAGAAACGTCTGCGCTGTCCGGTGTTGCCAGCAGTTCATCAGGAGGTTCCTGCTTGATGGTGGGTATCACACCGTTCTTAATTTGCACACACTGAAAGCAAACATATTCCTCGTCCTCGGACACTTCTTCTTTGCCGAGTCCAACACAAAGAAGGTGGAACCATTTCTCACAACTGTCACACTGCACCCAATTCACCTCCTCACCTTCAACAAAAATACAGCGTATCAGTAATCAGCCTAATGCTACTACTTTTATTTTAGAAAGAAATCTATTAAACAAAAAATTGTGAACATATCAAGTAGTCCTTCATGATTAGGAGGTCTATTTGTACATGGGAACGGCAGACTTTCAAAACAAATCAAATCTGTAGAAATAGGGGAAAGGTCTTTTCACTCACCAACAGGCTTCAGACACTTCACAGCTGAGCAATCTTCATCATTCTCTTCTTCATCATCATCTTCATCCACAACCAAGACGTCCTTGGACTTGTCCTTTTTGATACGGATCTTCTTAATGGTGGGTGTCTTCTCCCCGAGCTGTTTCATTCCCTCAAGCTTAATCTTCAGTTTCTTCTTCTTTCTTAGCTTTTCACACTTTTCCTTTTTGGCCTTGTCACCAATCTCCTTCAGTTTAATTTTACCAGAAACTGTAAGTAATAAGAAGCATGAATTAATTAAAGCACGTTTCAGTTGTTTCATTGTAAAATAAAGATTGTGTCCATAAAGTTTCACTCATGGAATAAATTTTCATCTTGCATATTGTTACTAAGTTCAGCCACAAATCCAGTGATCACAGAATGAGCATCAATCTACGCAATTGGGTCATTGTATGCAATTAGGATCCAATGATGTGTCAACAAAGCCAGCAGGCATTACTACCGATCCTGTTAGTCGCCTCTTACAACAAGCACAGGTTACTGAAGATGAATTCGTATCCGGATCTGCAAGGGTTCCTGGTGTGGAAGTATGGCATTCTCCCTATTTCCGTCAGCTGGATAAATTGATTGTCGTATCCTGTTGTCCTCAGACAAGCTTTAATTGATCTTGAAACTAACACTGTCCTTACCTTTATTCTCCTTCTCTTTGCTGTCCAAAACTTCCTTGTTTGGATCTTTGATTTTAATCTTCTTCTTCTTGGGCTTCTCGACTCCTGCCTCCTCCTTGATCTTCTTGATAACCACAACCCCTGTGCTGTCTTCCCCCTCCTTCTTCCTCTTGATCTTAATCTTCTTCTCCTTTATCTTGTCCTTCTCCTTCTTTATCCTCTTCACCTTCTCCCCTCGCTCCTTCATTGTTACATTTGCCTTGTCAGGATCCTGAATAATTGTTGGAAAATATCACATCATTAATTACTGTTTTCCGATTACACACTTACACAAAAAAACATACACAAAAATAATCACCTGTTCATACACCTTTTTAGGTTATATATTTGCTCATGAAAGAAACAGCTTATAACCAACAAACAGCCAGCAAGGCTCAGAGCTGATGTGGTTTAAATAGCATAGGTAGACTTGAAGAAGCAAACAAGTAACCCTTGCATCTCAACTAAGTGCCTAACCCAGATTTAAAGTTTGGTTCATATTGGGAATTAAGTGAGTACGGTTTTATCCCACTTTTAACAATATTCCAGAATATCATGGCTTGGGACACCAGAAATGGGCTTCACACATTGTACCTATCTATCTTCAGAATGATGAACGGACACTTTAACCATTAGGCTACCCCACCACCTCCATAAAGGGAGGTAACTACCCTACCTCAAAGTCAATGAATTTTTCCTCATGACGCGGCTGGCATGCCTGGAGTATCCGCCAGATATGCTGCGTCTCATCCAGGGACACCTCCAGCAGGTCACCCTCCATCATCAGCTCTTCCAGCTGACATTTAGCGATCTCGGACAGCTCCAGCACCGGGGTTTCCAGCTGCCGTGGCACCAGTGGCGACTTCCGCTGGTGTTTCCGGGGGGTCATAGCTGAACAGAAGGGGACCAGTGTGAGTGAGTAGTCTTTGTCTTAAACCTCATTTTTCAATATTTCAGCAGTATCGCTGTGTACACTCAGCTCATCCACTACAGGAAAGATCCTCAAGGGCCCAACACCGCATTTAAATTCATTTTGGATACATATAGTTCCAAGCCTGTTTCTTCCGCATACCTAAACATCACATGCAATTATAAACATACTTACAATATTTGTAAAACATGGATTCACCATTTTGATGATATGCCCCAGAAATGGGTTCTGTTAACAGACTTTTGAAATAATCCTTATCATGTCTTCTATTGCATCCTTTACAACATGCTTAAAATGAAGCCAAAATCCACAATATCAATAAATATGACACCATGCAGTCTGACAGTGAGTGAGTTTGGTTTTACGCTGCTTTTAGCAATATTCTAGCAATATCAGGGTAGGGGTCACCAGAAATGATCTTCCACTGGTTCCCCTACCCAAGTGGGGAATTGAACCTGGGTCTTAGGTGTGACAAGCGAATGTTTTAACCACTAGGCCACCACCCCTGCAATCAGACAGACATTACAATTGTTCCGTCTGGTGATAACCATAACACGCTCAATAGACCTATGACCATTTGCTGCCCCATTAACTAAGCAATGAATAAATAATAATAATATAAGACAATGTAATAGCTTAAGATAAACTTACTTGATGTGGCTTTAGACACTGAAGAATACGCATGTTCCGAGGACATGCTGCCGTGACTTACAGGGATGTTGTCAATGTCGGTGGATATATCGTCTGAAGTTTGTGATGACTGCGGGGACATGGGAATGGAAGATTGTGAACTGTCTATGTCAACACTGAACAAACTGATCTCTCTCTGTGGCGTCCCGTTCTGAACTCCACTGAAAGCACTTTGAGTAACACTAGCCAAATGGCTTTGCAGTTCGGGATTATTTGCTGCCTTGAGTAACTCGGCGTTAATGATTTTCTCGGTTTTTTCACGGGCAGCCTGTTCAACCATTCTCTGGCTCAACACACTGAGTTTTGTTAAGGCTGAGGCAAGTTCATTGGTTGTGAGAGCTTGTCGTGCCCGGTCTTGCCATGCCATGGCTCGCTCTGTTAAGCACTGTAGGGCTTCCCCTTCGGGGAGGCGGACAGGGAGTTTTTGTAAAGACACCAGTAAAGAGAGGATAGTTTCCAGACGAGGGCGTCGGGATCTGAGACAGAGGGGGCACAAAAATTTCATGTCTTTTGTTGCTTGCATCACAGCTGTTTGGGAAGTCTTGTTTTTCATATTGGCAGATTTCGGTAACGGGACACATGTACCTGTAACGACAGAAACACTTCATTAACTACAATAGATATCATGATAAGTCATCTATTTCAGTCCTTACTTTTGTCTGTTGAAATCTAGATTGTTGTTTAATGCCACAATCAACAATATTCGAGCAATACGGCGGAGGTCTGTAAATAATCGAGTCTGGACCAGACAATCCAGTGATCAAAAGCATGAGCACCGATCTACGCAGTTGGAATACAATGAAGTGTCAAACAAGTCTGTGCGTCTTCTAGAACAAGCATGAGTTGCTGAAGGCCAATTCTAAGCCAGATCTTTACGAGTCTGTTGAAATAAGCCAAAAGATCTGTACAAAATGTTTTAGAACATGAGGCTTGTTTGTAGGATCGTAACAAGATATATCGGAGAAAGGTTTGTACTTTTGTAATAAGCCTTTTAAAATGCCAATGGTACTGTTGATACTATAATAAAATAGTGATACATTATGCACAGATAACTCATTTTTTAGTCATTTTTTAATGCCACAATCACAGGCATTCCAGTTCAATTAAGTATGACCAGTCGATCCCACTGTTCACTACACTAGCAATAGTACCCTCTTTAGGCATGAGGTACATTCAAACAGCTGTGTCACTGTATACACAAGATCCTTATTAGTCCACCATTTATACAAGGATTATTTATGTTGAACCAGTGCTGGCCCATGAAACCCACAAGGAAGACTGAGAGGTCATTTTAGGCTACATCTGTAGCCATCCACATCTGATTCACTTCACTTTACTATACAAGCAACTCACAGGGCTTCCCTTCTGAAATGTGCATGACCGCAACATAACAGCACAGTTCTGTTCCATCAGCATTCATTCGCATCTGACTCTGCTTCAGCCTTTCAAATTTACCATACTAGCAACCTACTCAGTTTCTCTGCTGAAATATGCATAACCTTGACATAACCTCACAGTTCTAATTAGGGATGTCACGATATATAAGTTTCATGAATTGATACGTATCACCATACCTATTTTCGCGATGTATTGTGGCATCCATAGTTCTAATGTCGCTCAAACTGTTGCAATTTCGCTCACACAGTTCCAATGTCGCTCATACGGTTCCAATGTCGCTCTTACGGTTCTAATGTCGCTCACACAGTTCTAATGTTGCTCGACAGATCCAACTCACCGTGAAACCAATCCTTGCACAGTTCACACTGTAACATAAAACCTGATGCCCCCTTTCGACATATACAGAACTTGGCTTCCCCTTCAGGACAGTGTAGTTTGTCCAGGTTCCGGCCTCGCAGGTCACGCATACACTCCACCTCTCGCTGCTCTGACACCTTGAAGGCTGCCACCTGCAATGAACCGATATCGGTTTGGAAAACTCCAAGACATGCACTAAGGGTACCAAACAGTTTTCCTACAAACAAAGAAGCTGTTACACAAATCTGAAAACAATTCATTAAATGATTGTAAAGTTATTGGTTGAACAAATTTGTTGTGGGAACAAAAATATCTTCAGGCAGACAGACGGACAGAATTCCTTGGTATGTTGAATAAACATGATATTATGAACTATCAGTTTTGAACCAATATCAGAAGTCCCTTGTCAAGCCTAGGACTAACAAAATCAGTAAACTCAGAGCTAACCATTCCCATTTTTGTGTAGATTAATAGAGATTCTCTAAAAATTAAAACATGTTCTAATTTTACATCAAACAATAAAATTTTCATAAACAATGCCATACATTCTACAAGTTTTAAAGTAGTGAAGAAATGAAAAGAAAGGATTTATGACTGACAAGTTGAATATAAATGCTGGTAGATCTTTGAGAGGCATTTAGAAGTTGGGTTACAAAAAGAGGATAAGATATATGGACGAAAAAATTGTAATAAAGAAGTTGTTCACTTATATATCTTATCATCCCTTATCATTCCCCATCATGCTAGTAACAGAAGAGAAATATAAGCAGGAAGCTTCCCCAAAATTTATGTAATGTGCAAAAAGTGTCTTAACTGCCACAAAACTGCAACATACACTGACACACAACTTCAATTCACAAACACTCCAATCACAAACGTGCCAAAGTACATTGTAAAAGTAAATTTGGAAAAAAAAGCCATGTGAAAGTGCAGCAACACAATTTTTGAGTGGGTGTCAGAAAAAGCAGGTTGTACTGCTACCACAGAGCACTGACAACAAGAGCACTAACAGACGACCAAGTAAGCCACACATTGGACTCACAATGGTTGCTGGGTCTCGGGTTTCTTCTACCTTGATGTCTATGGTGTTGTTGTTCTCACTCTCCCGTCTGTCACGCTCCCCCTCTCGCAGCTTCTTCTTTTTGTTCTTCCCACTCATGTACATGCCGATGTCCTGCCGCGGGGACAACACCTGCGGGTGACAGAAGAGTTGAAGTTGCATTTGTGATGGTATAGATCTGTTATTGCAGAGATTGAAGCATTTGTGCTAGTATGTATCTGTTATTGCAGAGCTCATGGCATTTATTATTGTTCTGATATGTTGTTGTAGAGCTTACAACCTTTGTGATAGTACAGATCTGTTGTTGCAGAGCTTACAACCTTTGTGATAGTACAGATCTGTTGTTGTAGAGCTTACAACCTTTGTGATGTACAGATCTGTTGTTGTAGAGCTTACAACCTTTGTGATGGTACAGATCTGTTGTTGTTGCAGAGCTTACAACCTTTGTGATGGTACAGATCTGTTCTTGCAGAGCTTACAACCTTTGTGATGGTACAGATCTGTTCTTGCAGAGCTTAGAACATTTGTGATGGTACAGATCTGTTGTTGCAGAGCTTAGAACATTTGTGATTGTTCTGATCTGTTGTTGCACAGTTTTGAGTATATTTGATACCTTAGATACGTTGTTGCAGAGCTTCCGGCATTAGTGCCAGTATATATAAAAAAAATTCAGGTATTTCAGGGCACTTGTGATACTCTAGATCAGGGCCTAGATTTTCAAAGCTCTCTTAGCGCTAAGATAGTCGTAAGTTAATGTTAATGAATGGCACTTACAACTATCTTAGTAGTAAGAGAGCTTCAAAATCTAGGCCCTGTTGTTGCTGTTGATCATTTTCAAACATATTTCCACAACATCACAGAGGGGCACAAATTTAAACCATGAGGCTTCCCGACGACACAATGCAAAATAAGGGCATGAACCTGTCGACAGCGAGTGTTACCTCTAATAAGGAGTAGGTTGAGTTTTTCTTGAGGAAGGTCCTGGCTGTCCTCTCCCTCCATGATTTGGCTGCGGCAACCTGCGACTCTACCTGAGGTAGCGAGTCCAGTCTAACGGGGATCGGGCGACCTTTGTTCACAAAGTTCTCCAAGATGTCCAGGTATGGATAGGAATCTCCATTCTGGGGAGGAAGATAAAGCTGGGGTTTCAACCAGTGCTACTTCACCATGGATTATCAGAATCTATATCAAAATGTCTTTTCCTGAGACTAACATACTGCCAAAATTGTCGAGGATTTCTAAGCAAACAGTACACACAGAAAACACACAAAAACACACTCTCTAAAAGTTACTGAGACACTTACCAATAATGATTTTAGATTCATGATGAACTGTGGGTATGAGTGGTACCAATATTGTGATGTTTCACATGATATTTTCATATGACTTCAAATTAAAAAACTCATCAATTTTCCATTGTCTTTTTTATCCAGAAACACACTGCAAATGAGAATAGTAAGACCTCCATGATATTGACAGATTTGATGGTCTCTGACACTTGACACTGTATCCAAAATGTGTAGATTGGTGCTCATGATATTGATCACTGAATTGTCTAGTCCAGACTCGATTAGTTACAGGCTGCCTCCATATAGCTAGATTATTGCTGAGTGTTGTGTTAAACAACAAACAAACCTACCTGGATAGCCTCTACCTTGACCGTCCACTCCTTGGCCTTTCTCACAGCCTCCTTGAGAGCACATACATTAGGCAGGTAGGCTGGTATAGACTTGGCTTCACTGATGATAGCCTCCAGGGTGGTCATCACATGTCTTGGTCTGTAACACATTATACATTTAGCCATCGCGATAGAGAGATAGGGATGCAGAAACAAATCGTACAGTATTTAATAATTTTCTTATATATTAGTGCAAAGTTTTGCAATGATTATTATAATTACATGTCAATATGTAATGACATCTCTACAGACATCTGAATTATTATGAAATGTAAATAATGGTCTCAGTATAAAAAAGGCGGTGAGTTTTCATTGTAACAGGGCATGGGATGGAGGCCAGAATGTTTCAGAAGTATCTACAGTTACAGATAAGTTGGGGAGAACATTAATCACATTGACCACATATTACTGTTTCACTTCATTCTGGAACACCTAGAGTGATAGCACAGATATTTAGATTACTTCAGAAATTCAAGTCTTGAAAAGTATAACCATTACGCTCACAGGGTTATGGTTGCTCTAGGATATCTAATAACAACACAAATTCAATTGATATTGATTCTGATTTGATTTCTTTTTACACACAGAAAGAAGTATCCTGTTAGCCAGATTCACGTTTGGATTATTACATGTTAATATTTGGTTTTAGTTTTCATAATTACTTACAATCTTACTACGAAAGGTGGTGAAGTAACCTAGTAGCATAAAACCATACATACTAACACCAACTAATCTGAATCCCACTGTGTCATTGAGACAATCTAAATCAGTTTCAACATAAAGAGTTACTTCCCTTGAAAGTTGTTGGTTTTTGTAATTTCATACTAACACGTAACAAATAACAGCCTGCATTCAAGACAGTGTGATCACAGTCAGTATTCTATATAGTGTGACAACAGCCTGTTACACAGTGTGCGAAATAGTTTCCAAATTGTGCTAGCTAGTCGGGCTAGCTATGCCTGAAAGTTACTAGCCCACAATTCACTAGCCCGGAAATTTGAATGTAGAAACTAAGTAAACAAGTGTTTGCCACTGATATGGCAATATCCCCCGCCCCTAAAGAATGGAATATCTATATTTACTATTTATTTTTTGGGGGTCACACACGATGCCTGAAATGACTGGTGTTTGGCAAACACACCAAATTTGAAGAAATTGGGTACAACAGTTCATGAGATATCGCATGAACAAGAGTTGGAAAGGTGGTCAAGCGTCGTGGTGACCTTGAACATAAGGTCAAGGTCATGCAAATCAACTGGTGTCTGCGTAATCCCCCAATGTAGGCTGACACCAAATTTGAAGACACTGAGTACAACAGTTCATGAGATATCGCGTTAACAAGAGTTGGAAAAGTGGTCAAAGCGTCAAGGTCAGCCCAATCGACAGGTGTCTGTGTAATCTCCCAATGTAGGCTGACATCAAATTTGAAGACATTGGGTACAACAGTTCATGAGATATCGCGTGAACAAGAGTTGGAAAAGTGGTCAAAGTGTCGTGGCGACCTTGAAAATAAGGTCAAGGTCAAGGTCACACAAATCGACTGGTGTCTGCGTAATCTGGCAATGTAGGCTGACACCACATTTGAAGACACTGGGTACAACAGTTCATGAGATATCGCGTTAACAAGAATCGGGACGTACGTACGTACGTATGGACGGACGGACGCTGCTGAATACATAGTCCCCCGTTCCGTGCTGCGGCGGGGGACAAAAATATTACAGAAACGTAAAATACCATCATTTATCAAGCCATAATCTAGCATCATTTAAAAGTGTATTAAAACTTAACAATTCGGAGTGGGTGATATATTAAGAAAATGACCCCATGAAAAATCACTAGCTAGCCGGGCCAGGGACTGGGGAGACTTACGGGCCCCGACTGGATATTTACTAGCCACGGGCTAGTGGGCCAGTGACTATTTCGCACAATACTGTTATATAGTGTGAGTAGTAATGTCCAAGACTGGATGTACACTCCAACAGTGAGTACGTACCTGGCCTGCAGACAAATCCTGGCCTTCTCCTCCCATCTCTCACTGACAGTCAGCAGTTCCTGCAGGTCCGCCATGGCCCGTTCTACAGCTGAGTGGGGGGCTAGGCTCACCCCTGACTCCATCAACTTCCTCATCACCTCCAGAGTAACGTTGGGCGGGTCCTTCAGGGTGTTCCGCACCTCGTCCAGCCACTTGGCTTGCTGCAATACCTGCACACAACATGTCAGTACACTGTAGCTAGCAGAGTAGTCACTGAGTGAGTGAGTTTAGTTTTAAGCCGCACTCAGCAATATTACAGCTATATGTGGCGACGGTCGGTAAATAATCGAGTTTGGACCAGACAATCTAGTGATCAACAGCATGAGCATCAATCTGCGCAATTGGGAACCGATGA
>VKKT01001443.1:109592-119618 GCA_008038995.1 Haliotis laevigata | reverse complement strand
CTAGTTCATGTACAGCATATCCATGAAGAACTGTCTCATCCCTCAAGACAATAGCAAACTTGGTCCTGTGTTCAACTTTCAGGGGCATTTGGTCCCAAACCTAGTTCATGTACAGCATATCCATGAAGAACTGTCTCATCCCTCAAGACAATAGCAAACTTGATACTGTCTTTTCAACCTCTCTTATCAGCATTAAAAATGTAATGGGTGTATTTACATCCATACGTTTACCACAGATGTGTATCAGGGGGGTCAAGTTCAAACAAAATATGAAAACCTACTTTAGTCTTAGAAAGCAGGTGTACTTACATACAAGTAATGATCTAGTGTTAGGTGAAGTAATGTCTGTCACATGAATGATGTGATTCACTAGAAGGTTCTCATCTGTACATATCCCATGTATCCTGACCTAAATACAGCACACATCACTGCACAAGTGACATCTAGATACTCCTCACTGAACTTGTCTCTGTGCTTCAGTCTATAACCATAACTGCCACTCATTTTTCTTCCATTAAAGTCAACCTTGATCCAATCATACTTTCAAATAGATCTTACATTAAAATAATGACCAGATCACATTCTCAAACAATTGCTGTCTGTTTAAATGTTGATCAGACAAGACCAATACTCTGGATACTGGCTTTCAATAGGTCAGTTATGTAAGAAAATATACACACACTTATATGAGATAGGTTTATCAATTGACCAGTTTTTTTTCTCTGGAAAAGGAGCCTGCCCACTTTGGAATACCCTACCATATTTGCCATGTCAACAATGGCCAATGTAGCATAAATATTACAGAAGTCTGCACGGCAGCCATCTTGTTCACTTGTGGTATTATGAAAGCTAATGGAGGACATAGTACTAAATATCTCCATACCCCAACTTTGTAAACACTATTCATCAATAATTTGAGTATGAATTAATGCAGTTTAAAAAGTATATAAACTAAATTTACCAAGATATGCCAATAAAGAGAGCCACTGTTACCTAATGTAAAAAACAAGATTCAACTTGATCACCTATTTTTCAGTCTCAGTGGTAAGAGTACCAGTAGAAATTATGGTAATGTAAACAGTTTGGTTTGTCATTAAAATAATCCTAACAGTTTGCATACTAGAAAGAACTTGTGTTCTAAAAAATGTCAAAAAAATGTCCAGATGTCATCAGCTCTGACATATCATATCAAAAGTGTTGCTAAGCAAAATACCATGTCATAACAAAACTAAATCAGATTTCAAATGATATTTTTGGTATATCTGTCATACACAAACATATCAAACTCAAATATCGCAAGAAATGAATGTGTACTTACCTTGTACAAACCAAACAAATCCACCAATTTTTTCTCCACATGAGGAATCCTTAGTGCACATCCCTTAAAACACACAAACAGTAGGTCCAGTAGGTTGTAGGATGTAAGGTTTACTCAGATAGGTTCAAGCACAATCCATGTATCACTGATATGACTTGGTGTGCCAGAAGTCACGTAAACTTAATTGTGCCTTGCTCACAGCTATGGCAACAAAGATATTTGGTAGTGGACACAGTGGTTGGGAGATACATTGGGAAAAAGATTTCTGATGTTTTCTTATCATGTTTTCTTATCAGATACAAGTGTATCAGCTTGGGTTGGTTGGTGGTGCCTGTTTTCTTTTCAAACATATCATTTGATGATATGATCTAGAGAATGTGCAAAGACATGTTTATAATGTTTACTGATGTGAGAAATATTTATATTGAAACAACTGTAACAAATGATGCAGTCATAAAACTGAACTTTTGGCAGTAAAATGTATAGAACAATAGGACAATAAGCATGATAAATATTGTATTTATGTATGCAGAGACATATGGTTTACAAACCAAAATAATGGTACATCATTTTTATTTCCAGAAAAAGCGTCATACCTGCAACTCCCAAAATTTGGCCAGTTGATCAAGGAAATTGAGTTTTATTCTGGATTTAGCCTGTTGAGAAAATGGAAAGAAAAGTCACATGACCAGAAGGTTAATATGCCCTTGTCAATGCAACAACATTAAGAATATAATCAGCCAACAACTTTATTTTCCAACTGGTATACAAAGTTGGGTCAGTTTATATGCAATTCCATGATTTATATGTTGTGTATGTACATTATGACACATTTCAAAACTATTATTCTTCAACATTGTAGATTGAGGCTGATGGGACGAGGCTGTGCTGTCAATAGCAAAGCAATATGGAGAAAGGTATGGGCAGAAATCCAAAATGGCTGCCTGGGGAAATGCCCAAACTACCTTTGCTCTTATTTTAAACAACCCAAAACATGACAATGGTGTTTGAAATATGTGTAAAATACATTATTAGTAAATAAAGTTGCATATGAAAAAGATTTTGTATGAAAATTGTATGGTTTATGGGGAGAACTTACCTCCAACTCATTAAGTCTTTGTACTCTGGGTACAAATCTAAATTTTTCGACATCTACTGCAAATGGTGGTTGCCAATCCTAAAGAAATGGAAATTAAAGACATGATTCACTATACTGTATTGGTAATGGGTTATCATGTCATGAAAAACCTTGTAACTGTCATATTTTTAAAAATCCCATATTTTCTTACTCAATCAAGTAATAGATAATTCATCTGTGTGTATGTATTTTGGCTTTGGAATACCAGCTAATTACTAATAAGAAGAGATTCCAAAATTAAATGGACATATAAAGACAACAGGTCATGAAATAAGGTTGGATCAAACCACACCCTCTTTTCACAAGATACAATTTCAGGGCAAACAACACGTTTGCAAGCCTTTTCAAGACAATTATTTCACACCATAAACTGAACAATCGTACCTTTTTGTTATTTTTCACGAAAATTGTCAAAAACGGGCTCATGATGTCAAGTTTATGCTTATGTATTCTATGTTTCTAGTCCATACAAGTTTGCTAATTCTTTCAACTTCCTTCATCCTTTTCAAATTATTCATCCAAATTAACTCTCAACAAACACAAATACTAATAGAATCTGATTCTAAACGATTAAGGTGTTTATTGTTACGATAATAGTATCTCTTAGTTTTCTGAGACACGCTGACGCGTCAACTATGGCAAAGATCGGAAGGCCCAGCAAATAACATCTGCAGCTAGAGCAAGGGGTCCTGTTTCCCATTGGCTTGGCTAAAACGTCATTTGTTGGTATTACATTCTATATCTTTGACGTTGGGCATCGAAAAAATAACACCAAATGCTATTAAATCCACCCATATATCAACAAGAATCAACTTTTTAAACTGATATCCAAGAAATTAATGACAGTTCTTAGGTGATAGTCCAAATCTAAACAAAAGCGTCGCCATGTTCTCTGTTGAAGATTGCACGTATGGATAACCTGGGCACAGGACTTAAAGTGTGGACAACAACATCGTTGCACTTTAATAATTCAAATAACACAAACGATCTGAAACATATAACGCACCGGTGGTGGTTTTATTTTGCATATCCCTCCTTTGACGGCAATGGGTCTTATCTTGGCAATATAACCCAATGGATCTGCAAACTCCTCCTCTGTTGGAGTAAAAACCAGTGCCTCAGGAGGAGCCACGAAGTTAACATAGGGGTCATCCATTCCAAACGAATGAGAATAACACTGTATCCTCCAGGAATTATAGGTGACACATGTATTCACTCCACGGAAACAGTATTTTCACATAAAATCCATTGAAAACACCTTCAGTACAACACACCGTAAACGATGCCTAACAACATCCCAAACTGTATCAATCAGCATATCATATAGTTCCCCAACTGTCAACATTTGCATTGAAATCGCATGATTTACCTTCTGTTCTTCCAAATAGCACGATCTATTATTCTAAACTATATATCTGAAATTTTCTTTGCTTAGAAGTTTAAAAAAAAAAATTGCTCAAAAGTACGTGATTTTGCGTATGAATACAGCGTATACTGAGGTCATGCAAATGTCATAGGCAAAACTGTGATACGTTTCACTCTGCATGCTTACATAAAAAAATAAATGTATTCAAATTGATTAATAATGAGACATATAATATTGATTTAATTTGAACTAAATATGTTGGTAACCAATCACGGGTTGTAACTTAAATGGATTGGAATTTTACTGCGGACCTTCCGTACGCGGAACTTTCAAAATGGCGTCTGCAGGTGCGAGGTAAAGTTATGCACAGTTGAAATTGTTTATATCTACACATATGAGAGATGGTTGGGAAAAATCATCCACACGTTGGGTGCACATACAATATGGCCATTAAAAGATGATCAGAAAGAAAAACGGTATTGCCATAAATGTAATGTGTTGACAACAGTTGCGGTTGAGACATGCATGAACTTGCAAACGTCTGCTTTAACACTAATGACAGATCCAACAACAGCTAAATTAGTAAATAGATCTTGCCTTGATATTCATTTCGAGAAATTTAAAATGTAATACGTTCACACTTGTCTCACACTTGTCACCAATCCTGTGGATGCAACAAAAGTTAGCTTTTTCTGCGTTGCTTCCTACAAACGATTTGGCTTTGGAAACAGTTTTTTTCGAAATCACCTAGATGTGTGATGCAAATCTTCATCGCACTTTATACACTTTAGCATATTGGAAAGCATCATGATCTAATGACAAATACAACACGAATTACTTAATCAGACTCTTTAGGCTTCAAATACTAGTACTTTGATCTATAGTTTAGATTTAACAATATATTTTCTTATGGAGTTGGAAACAGAGCAATAAAGGTTTTGTATACACAATCGCACTCATTGATGGTATCTAAAATCACTACTACCTCAGTGGGGTAACCTAGCGGATAAGGTGTTCGCTCGTAACGCCAAAGCCCCGGGTTTGATTCCCCACATGGGCACAATGTGTGAAGCCTATTTCTGGTGTTCCGATAAATCTCCACTATAAACCCAGGATGCATCTATGGCTCTGCCCCGTGATTTTATTTCCTCCCTTGGCTGGCTTTTTAACCAATCAGGTGTCTATGGTGGGAAGTTGAACTTACCAGTCACAACTCACTATCGCGTCTTTTATCTATCCGTTTAAACTTGGCAACATAATTGTTGCAGAGGTACTCTGAAAGAGGTAGAAAGAGTTCTTGCATATATTTCTAAGGTTTCATCCCAATCAATTTGTCTGTATGATTTCCCCCCAAATTTGAGTCGCACTGCAAACAAACCTTCGCAGCTGCGACCGCTATCTTTGTTGACACTGGCAAGCTGGGTTGTAATGGCAGCTTAGCTGATTGGGTACTGTGAGAATGTGGAGTCAGCAAAGGGAGGTTATAAAATTATTGGGCCAAGCCATAGATGCATCCAGGGTGTACTAGAGATTTATCGGAACGTATACCCTGGAGATTATAGAGGATGCCCTTAATGATGAATCAGCACTATCAGATCTTCCACTGAATGTTCCATTCAGAGTACTGTATGTCAGGTGACTTTTCTAATCAGCGCCATGGCTTTGAAATCCTTGGCATTAGGAGCAAGTCTTTCAGATAAACATACCTGATTTCTGTAAATCATAACGGCCAAGATGTTATTTTGCTGTTTATTTTCATACACCTTGTCCCAAAAGGGAGTACAACTAGTAGTCCCATTAAATCTGTTAAGATGCTTTGCTCACTCATGCAGTAGATTTAGAAGCCTTTTAGCTGATTAGAAAATTTATGCAATGCAGTCGTTTTTCCTAGTATCGGAGGGAGAGGTCTTAACTTAACGAGACTGTACCTTTAAAGGAATATTTGTGTTTAGGGTGGGTATTGTTTGGTAGGTAAATAATTCAGAATCATACCAGTAACGGAAATGAAATTGACTTGTGGTTGAAAGCTGGCAGCTGATTGGATCCAGCACCTAATCGGGGTGATGGGGTAACCTTGTGGTTAAAGCGTTCGTTCATCACGCTGAAGACCCAGGTTCAATTGCCCACATGGGTACAATGTGTGAGTCCCATATCTGGTGTCCCACGCCATGATATTGCTATAAGCAGCGTATAACTCACTCACTCCAGCACCTACACATTCTTCATTCATCTCTGATGGTCAAACCTCAGTCTGGAGGCTTGTCTGACACACTTTCCCATGGAGATGTAGGATATTGGAATAGTGAGTGAGTTAAGTTTTACGCCGCACTCAGAAATATTCCAGCTATGTTGCAGCATTCTGTGAATTATCGAGTCTGGACCAGACAATCCAGTGATCAACAGCATGAGTATTGATCTATGCACTTGGGAACCAATGACATGTGTCAACCAAGCCAGTGAGCCTGACCACTATTGCTGGTATTGGCATACAACCTGTGAAAGGATGCATCGCAATACTAAAATTTGAGTCATGATGATATATTGACCAAGTATTGTGCACTGAAGTTACAATACGAATCAAATACATCGATGTATCGTGTATCATGGCCCATTTGAAGTATTGTATCAGGATATATGACAATGTAAAACTTTGTATTGATTCACTGTATTGGTGGTTCTTGGATCGATGCGCATCGATGAATCGTCCCACCACTACTGACCACCTGATCCTGTTAGTTGCCTCTTACGACAATCTTGGGCACTGAAGATCATTCTAACCCAAATCTTCATGGGTCCATATTGGAATAAAGATCTGATTATATCATAATAGGTAAATTGAATGAATTATGATGCCTTGATGCAATTATGTTTTGTAGTAGAGACACAGAATCATAAACCAATTTCATTTTTAATTTTCCAGTCCTGGCAGATCAAAAAAGTCAGTTCGCTCACCGAGGACACCCCAGTCCCGTAAGAATGCTGGAGATAGGAGTCAGTTGAATAACAGCTTTGAAGAAAACATGAACAACAACAGCCTCAGCAAGAAATCTCCGGATCTCCCAAGCATCAATGAAAGATTGGGTGAGTTCTCTGAGTGAATATCCCATTGACACTTCTGTTCAAAATTCACCATGATTTATGAATGCATTTCCATTGAGGCTGAAGTAACTGTGTGTTTGTTGTGTACTGCCGCATTCAGGCGGTGGGGTAGCCTAGTGGTTAAAGCGTTCGCCTGTCACACCGAAGGCCTGGGTTCGATTCCCCACATGGGTACAATGTGTGAAGCCTATTTCTGGTGTTCCCTGCCATGATATTGCTGGAATATTGCTAAAAACGGCATAAACCCATACTCAGTCAGCATGCTGTGGATTGTCTGGTCCAGACTGGATTATTTACAGACTGCCACCATGTAGCTGGAATATTGCTGAGTGCGGGGTTAAGGAACAATCAATCATCTGCTATATGAAGACACTAGATTGTGTGATGTTTCAGGCCATCTTCGTCCCTCGCGAGAGCTGCTGGAGTACTACAGGAAGAAGATAGCCGAGTATGATGATGAACATGATCAAGTTGTGTGTAAACTGGAGGAATATAAAGTCACATATGAGGACCAGGTACTTATTTCAGACAGCGTTTATGGTGGATATGTTATTGAATCCCCTGTGAATGGAATGTAAGGTACGACTAATGTTGAATGCCGTACCCAGGTGCTGCTTGCCCCGATTGTTTGTACTTGAACAACATTGGAATTCTGGAGTCAGTGGGGTATCCTAATGGTTAGAGCATCCACTCGTAACACCGAAGATCCGGGTCCCCACATGGGTACAATTTGTGAAGCCCATTTGTATCCCCTACCATGTTATTCTGGAACTTTGCTGAAAGTGGCATAAAACTGTGATACATGTGGGGATATTGCTGACTGTGGTATGAATCAACATACACTCACTGCACTGTATGCCTGTTTTGCAGCTGAACTAGAACCATTGGTCAAATTAAAGTCCTTTAAGTCTTCTGTGGGGTTTGAATCAGCAGACTCATTAAATCTTTATCCTTAAAATCTGGGTTATGAAAAGGCCCATTGCGTATGTAAAGATACATGCTTAATTTCCAACACTAATGACGTCATTGTTGATGCAGCACAAGATGCAGTGGGAGTTGCGGCAGCGGGAGGAGGAGATTGTAGAGTTGCAGAAGGCTCTCAGCGACATGCAGATCTACTTGTTCCAGGAGAGGGAGCATGTACTCCGACTCTACTCAGAAAATGATCGGCTCAAGGTACTGTATTGGAACACTGATGCAAACCTAATTAAACAAACTCTGAAACGTACAAAATATTCAGCAAGTTAGTATTTTCCATTGTCTACAAATGTGAAGATCTATGTAGATTTGTGTGCTTGTGTGAAGGTTGTGTGTGTCCGTCCGTTGCATGTGTTTGTCTGAGAAGCCTGTGTTTGTGTGAGAGGTATGTGTATGTGACATATTTGTGTGACAGATATGTTTGATTGTGTGACAGATCCATGTGTTTGTGTTATAGGTCCATGCGATTGCGTGACATGTGTGATTGTGTGACATACCTATGTGTTTGTGGGACAGATGTGTATGATTGTGACAAATCCATGTGTCTCTGTGACATATGTATGATTGTGTGACAAATCCATGTTTGTGTGACATGCATGACTGTGTGACAGATGTGTGATTGTGTGACAGATATTTGTGTTTGTGTAATATATCTGTGTGTTTGTATGACATATGTGTAATTGTGTGACAGATATGTGTATGTTACATGTGTCTTTGTGTGACATGTCCATGTGTTTATGTGACAGGTGTGTTTGTGTGACAGATATGTGTCTTTGTGTGACAGATGTGTGTTTGTGTGACAGATGTGTTTGTGACAGATTAGAGTTTATGGCAGATCCTTATATTCGTGAGAGATGTGTGTTTGTGTGACAGATCTGTGTGTGTGCAACAAATCGAAATGTTTGAGACAGACTGGTGTGATTGTGTGACAGGTCCATGTGTTTGTATGGCAGTGTGATTATGTGACAGGTCCATTTGTTTATGTAACAGATATGTGCGATTGTGTGACAGATCCATGTGTGATTGTGTGACAGATCAATGTGTTTTTGTGACAGGTCCATGTGTTTGTGTGACAGATCAGTGTGTTTGTGTGACAGATCCATGTGTGATTATGTGACAGATCCATGTGTTTGTGTGACAGGTCCATGCATTTGTGACATGTCCATGTGTTTGTGTGAGATGTGTGTTTGTATGACAGATTTGTGTGATTGTGTGACATGTCCATGTGTGTGTGTGACATGTCAGTGTGTTTGCGTGACAGATCCATGTGTTTGTGTGACAGGTCTATGTGTTTGTGTGACAGATCCATGTGTGGACAGATCCATGTGTGATTTTGTGACTGATCCATGTGATTGTGTGACATGTCCATGTGTTTGTGTGAGATTTGTGTTTGTATGACAGATGTGTGTGATTGTGTGACATCGACATGTGTGATTGTGTGACAGATCCATATGTTTGTGTGACATGTCCATGTAATTGTGTGACAGATTCATGTGTTTGTGTGACATGTCAGTGTGTTTGTGTGACATGTCAGTGTGTTTGTGTGACAGATCCATGTGTTTGTGTAACAGATCCGGGAGCTGGAGGACAAGAAAAAGATTCAACAGTTGCTGGCCCTAGGGACGACACCTGACAGTGAGATCACGTACTTCATGAAGGAGCCTCCAGCTAAAGCCATTGTAGAACAGAAACTGCCAAGGAAGGCAGGTAACCAGGACAACCGGACACACCATCAGCAGCACAAATGTAGGTGATGCGAACAGCTTTTCTATCAATGTACTACTGAAGTTAAAGCTTGGTTTGAAAGATTTTGAACATTTTATTCATTTTATTGAAACTGCTTCCTGTCTGATTTATTGGGTTCCTGTTATCAGGATGATCAAAATATGTACAGGGCATCTCTGTGTAAGCAGGAACACTGTTGATTGACTTGTTTTGTATGACGTCATGGATTCAGAGTCGTTAACACTTATTTGTAACACATGTTTAGTGAATACATGAGATTGTAATGTTATTATTTTTAATACTGGCAGTTTCATAAACTGCAAATGAGTGTTAATAATATTAAACTACAGTCAAATCCCGATGAGTCGAATGCCGGTGTCTCGAATATTATGCATAACTCGA
>VKKT01001443.1:69606-83307 GCA_008038995.1 Haliotis laevigata | reverse complement strand
AACAGACATCTTGCTTGAGTGTAGATATGTGAAGATATTCAACAGACATCTTGCTTGAGTAGATATGTGAAGATATTCAACAGACATCTTGCTTGGCTATTGTTGTGATTTAGTTTGGCAGATCTGTTGTTTTAGTATTGGTWTGTGATGGTAATGAACAGACATCTTGTTTGACTTTYTATATATGTGAAGGTATTCAGCAGATCTCTACACTGCACAGCCTTCACTAATTCTTGTCATGTTATCTCGTCTTCTGTTCTGCAGTGGGGTAGCCTAGTGGTTAAAGTGTTCGCTCGTCACACCGAAAACCCGGGTTCAATTCCCCACATGGGCATAATGTGTGAAGTCCATTTCTGGTGTCCCCCGCCGTGATATTGCTGGAATATTGCTAAAAGTGGCGTAAAACCCAACTCACTGTTCTGCAGTGCCATGTGGGGGGACCTCAAAAAGCAATGACCCTCTTTGACATGTGACACTATGTTTATGTTCAGGTGGGATTTCTTGCCACTGTTAGAATTATTCCTGCCATATTGTGGCAGGTACTGAAGAGCAATCTCACACACGGTAATATGTGAGAAGTCGAAGTTATTGCTTTAATCACTTGACTCTTCATCTATCCCAGGGGGGCGGTGGGGTAGCCTAATGGTTAAAGCGTTGGCTTGTCACGCCGAAGACCCGGGTTCGAATCCCCACATGGGTACAGTCATGGGTACAGTCAGTCATCAGTACCAAACATGTGGAAAGTGTGCTGGATGAAATATGAGCTGGATCACCAAGTATTTTACTTTGCTGTTTGTTGTTTGTGACTGCAAACTGTAAATAATTGAATCTGGACCAGACAATCCTGATTGACATCATCCAGCTAAACAATTGGGGTGAGCAAGTGGGGGAGTATGGTTTTATGCCGCTTTTAGCAATATTCCAGAAATATGGCGGCGGGACACCAGAAATGGGCTTCACACATTGTACCCATGTGGGGAATTGAACCCGGGCCTTCGACATGACGAGCCAACACTTTAACCACTAGGCTACCCCAGCACCCCCTTAACAATTGGGATACAAGAAGTATCAACCAAGTCCGCGAGTAAAATCACCTGATCTTGTAAGTTCCCTTTTACCTTTAGCATTTGTGGCTGAAGATCAGTTCTAACCAAGATTGTTATGGTTTAACTGAAGAGATGCGACTTATCGTCACATGGCACTGGTAACAGTCAGCGTTTCCCACAACCATGACAGATACAAATTCATTGCCACATGTGTCATATGCTGGTTGAACAGGATTTTAAGAGCTGATTTACTCTATGAGAGTAAAGGTTGTGGGGTGCAGCTTAAATCTCATAATCATGCGCATCAAACCAGTCACATGACTTGCATTCACAAGCTACAAGACTGATTTTCATTGAAACATTTCTGGGTGACAATGAGATTTATATGGTGGCAGCCAGGGTCAGTTGTAATATGACAGCAAATGATGTCACTTTAAACATTCTGATGTCATGACATCTACCACCGCGTATGTGTAGAACTCAGCAACTAGCCAATCAGATAGGGCTGGTTTCTTTAAAAAGAAAAAATAACGAAACAACTTCTAAAAAAAAGCAATGAGATACAACAAATACTAAAATAAACAACAAAAAAGTAACATTTGTTTCTGATTTATTTTTGGCATTGAGAAAACAACACCCGAGTAGTGGGTTAGGTTATCTCCCCTACCAGAGAGTTACCTCCCCTAGAGTTTCTTACACAAACTATGTACAGAACTAGCCAATCAGAGGCTGCAGTGACCGGTGTTAGGAGCTCGAGTACAGCTCGAGTACAGCTCGTGTATGTACAGGAGTTGTCTAGGATGCATAAATAAGCTACCTCTAAAGATACAGTCAGTGAGGGTTGGGACACAGCGTGTCTACAGATCTCTTCACACTGGTATTTACAACTGTACAATGTCTAACCAATCTCTCCTTCATGCGTTCCTCCCATGCACTCTAGCTAACACTTTGTTCTACAGTGACAATAAATATTCAATTTTTAAAATTGACAACTTTGTTCTGAATATGTAAAACTGACATGATGACAAACAGTTGCAGGAGAAACGGTGAGAAGACACTAGGGAAAATATACAAATGTAGAAAAAAAAGCTTACCTGACAACAAAATCTGATTAACAAGTGTATAGAATACTTCATTTTATGTACAATCAAATCAAATACTACATAGTTCCAGAACAGTTGAGTTAGACTTCCATGAACATGTCCTCAAGGTTAACAATAATACTGATGTTATCACTACGACTTAAAATCAGATGGCATAATTAAAATGGAGAATTGTTTGAATACAAGCTTAGGCCAGACCAATTTTATTTCTTGTTTTACAGAACCGCCGGTTGTATTTTTTCAAGGAGAAGAAAAAACCAAACATTTTCCCTGTTCAAAAAATATAATCCTAATGTTTTTATTGGCGAAAAATGTAAACTTACACAAAATGTTTTTTAGATTGTTTCTTGCCTCATATACGCTTCATAAATTGCCAAAAGTAAAATACTTTAAGTACTTAAAAGGAATATTACTTTGACTGGTGATTTCTTTCTATTTTTTTTCCCTCCTGCCTTTTGGTTTTCTGAGGACAAAAATCCACAAAACAAGAAATACAATTGGTGTGGCCGTTAAGCAGAACTTGAAATTTTAACAATAATTCTGACCATGCTAGACGCTGACATCAGGAAGAGATATTATGACACGCATAAATAGTCAGAGGTTGTATACTCATGCATTAAATAGTAACAAAGATAGTTTGGTATAGGAATTTTGTAATAAATTAACCATTTTAACATAACATTCTGCCAAATACAACTTTGGCTCTAAATAATTACTAACAATTATTTGTATATACATTTCATCAATGGAACAAAGAAAAAGAAAATGGCTGTCACTTCTGCAGATAGTTTGTTCTCATTCGCAGCTTTCACACTTAGTGTCAATCTTACACTCTCGTCACTTCAGACCAATCTAGACTACTTATACAAAACTCGGAAGTGAGGTTCCTCTACGACAGAAAGAGACACACAGACAGACTGATATGTCGGCCATGTAGGACTGATGTTAACGACACTCATCTACACGCAGGAGCCTTTATCTGGGTGAAGACTTCACTGGCATCGTTCCGTAGTTCCCTACAAGCACTCATCTGTCTTGACTGACAAAAGTTCCCAGATTAATCCAACAGCCTCAGTCCGTCCTAAGGGCAGACAACTCTGTCAGGCTTAACGTCCGTGCATAGCTACTTCGTATACAATCACAGCACTTAAAGAGTGGATCTTACACCATCCATGTAAAGTCTATCAATGTCCATAACCATTGTCTCACAAGTGATGAATCTAGACTGTGTTGACTGAACCTCCTGCTGTGCCTACTGTGAACTGAAAGACAACGGCACTCTTCTAGAATCTAGCAGTGTCTGGGGAAGGGTGGAGTTCAGTCTCAGCTGAGGTAACGATATGGTCCCAAAGTGTTGCAGCACAGGTTTCTGACTCATCTACTGTCTTACTACTACTGAGAGGGAGCTTGGCCTCAATCGAGGTCGCAGTATGGTCCCAGAGAGTCCTTGACCTTGACCATGACCTCTCCACAGGTTCGTGACCGAGCAAGTGTCCAGGGTTCAACTGAGGTAACAATATGGTCCACAACAGCCAGAATACCTGACACAGCTTCCTGACTTAATTTCGTCTCCATCACATAAACATTCGGTATCTTTTGTAATCCTCTTCCATTACTATAACTCAGAAGCAAAGTCTGTTGCTAGCAAAGTGCCCACAGATCGGTGGAGTCTATTCACAAATGAAGTAAATGAGGCCCTAATTGTGGACAAAAAGCCTCGGCAACAAAATCCTACGTAAATTCTAGGATCTAAATATGTGAAGGTCAAATCTCTGGTCAGAATATAACCCAGCCAGAGCAATGCTGTATAAGACCTTTAACACCTAAAGGCCAGTGAAGAATCATTAGGCCTTGGGTCAGAGAGACCAAAATGTGAAGTCTGAAGGTTCAGAAACCAGATTCCCTAGCCTGCAACCCATGTCGAGACATCCAAAGTTTCCATGAGAAGTGCCCTAAATTAGCGCTGCCTGATCACACCTCTGTCCCCTCCGGAAGCCCAGCCTTCAGTTGGACCTGTGAGAGCTTGTTTCGTCGTCCTAGTCCCTTTGTGACACCCCCCTGTGACCCCGAGGACAGGTTGTGTAGGTGGGAGGCTCCAGGGCTCAGGGGGGCTTCCTCTCGGCTGCTGGCGCTCCCGACACTACCAGATACCTGCAATCACAAACATGCACAGTGTCAGTCAAACATGGACAGAATCAGTCAAACATGGAAAGAGTCGGTCAAGCATGGAAAGAGTCGGTCAAGCATGGAAAGAGTCGGTCAAGCATGAACAGTGTCCAAAATGGACATCATAAAACATATGCAGCATCAATATGTGAAGAAATCATAACAGCCATATGGGATAAGTCAAAATCGGGAGGAACAAAAATATGCTGATGCAGCATAATTTCACCGACTCCCAACATCACTGTGGAAACTAGTTTGTTGTTTAACGCCACACTCCGCAATATTCCAGCCATATGTCAGTCTGTGGAAACTAAGGACATCACGGGGAAGGAATGATTTGAGAACATTGCATGCTGCAGACAACAATATTTCAGCCATATCTCATTGTCATGACAACCGAAACTGGGCCAGGAAAACATACATCATTATACCAATTGTTTCAATCAAACAAAAGGCACATAACCATTCAGTCGTCATTTTCATAAGCCCTTACAACGGGTACTAAGTATGTAGTCCTATCTACAAAATCCATAATATACACAAGACAAGAGAGCTCTGACTTCGACGTTTTAACAGCGGGAGTTCTAGTTGAGTTGTGAGGCCTTACGTCGTACAAGACAGACATGAGAATCACTGGAAATGAAGTCTATATTCATCTTCAGGGCCCATTTCTTCACTCACAAGGATAACTTTTAACATTGTATTCCAACAATATACACACTGCATTAGAAATAACTGCAAGAAAAATTGACTTTGTTTTTTCCCAAAATGACAGACATCCATCAAAACAAGACTCAAGACCAGGCAAAAATACATCGAGGCTTCTATGTTTTGATTGTCTGAACATGATCCATCTCATTATCACATGGAGACCTGCTATAGCCATCAGAGTGACGGTTGATCCATGGCTACCACAAACACAAGACTATCCTGTGGCTCCTCTCGGTCACCTCTGATAACAAAACCTCCAGAGAGCTCCAACTGGAAAACCATTGACTTGTTTCAGCCTGAGATGATTCCATATGCAATATGAATTATGTAACATCTTGTTTACCTCCTTAACTCCTTATCTTTGTCAGTTTTTGTTGTCTTAGGAAGCAAGTGTGCCAAATGTCTACAACAGGGTTGAAAAGCAACATTTACCAATATTGTGTGAAACAGCTTAGTCAGCAAACCTGTATCTTCAAAACAAACACATAGCTGTCAGGCCATGCTTAATTTAATAGGTGTTATTTACAAAGAAAGTACCATCCAGCCGAGTGCTTCATAACATCAACTCAAATAAGTTACCCAGTGTTTGAAATCAAGGGAGGCATGGCCTTGAACTTTATGACATGTTGTGAAACCCTGGGAGTGGTGGGGTAACCCAGTCGTGAAAGCATTCGCTCCTCTTGGGTTCGATACCCAAGTTGGTACAATGTTTGAAGCCCATTTGTGGGATCCCTGGCCATGATACTGCTGAACTATTGCTAACAGGAGCATAAAAACTTTTTAGAGGTAGAGAGATGATACCACTCAAAACAATCACTGTCCAATACTGCACACAAAGATTCGAGCCTTGTCTTCACTGCTGCTACAGTTTACGTCAACGCTGTAGTAAATGTACTCACCACCCCGCTATCCAGCGAAGCACCACTACTACCTCTTTTCATCCCTGGAGCTGTAAACACAAAACACCGACTTAACACAGTGACACGTACAGCTCTGCAGTAGACTAACAATTAAACCCAATCTGATGTGACTGTAATGTTAACTGCATTACATTTCGAATAGGAGACAAAATGGCTGTGATGCACTAAAAACATACGGCGAATTTCGCAGATGTTTGGTTTATAAGATCCTGAAGAATTTTACATTATTTCAATTTTTGTGAAGGTCCTTTTATATTACTTGTAGATATCAAGTTAGAGTGAGTGATTGAGTGAGTATGGTTTTACACCGCTTGTAGCAATATTCCAACAANATCACGGCGGGGAACACCAGAAATGGGCTTCACACATTGTACCCATGTGGGGAATCGAACCCGGGACTTCAGCGTGACTAGCAAACACACTAACCACTAGGCCTCCCCATCGCCCCTATCAAGTTAGAAGGAAACATACGATGAATCTTTCTGATGTTTGGTCTATCAGATCCTGAAGAATTTCGTATTATTTCAATTTCTGTGAAAGTCCTTTAATACTACGTGTAGATATCAAGCTCCAGGGACTGTTAACTAGGATATGTAACTGGTGATTCTGTCACATTAAATCTGAAACTCATTTAATTCTAACACTGCCAGTTAACACTACAAACACGTCTCAACTTTTCGTAATTGATGTGAATGATCTCTGTTAGTGACATGAATGAATTTGAATATGAATAATGAATCTGATCATGATGATGACGATGATGATGATGATGATGATGATGATGATGATGATGAATAATGATAAAACATAATTATAACAGGAATTTAATTCCAACATCAAAATCAGACATATAACACTATAACATAATCATCTCACTTAAAAAACAACATTTTTTGTTTCATGTACAAGAATACCTTGCTTAAATTACATCACAGCAATGATCATGAAAAAAATGTCCGAAATTTCCTACAGATAACTTTATAATAATTCAAATGGAAAGGCTAATTAAGCAGACCTGTTAACTAAACGAACCTGTCCTTAGAAACAACAAACCTTCAAGTCTTAACTGTCCATGAACAAACCTTCAGGAATCAACGATAACAATGAACTAACCCAGAAGTAATGAATGTTAAACTGCAAATAACAAATGTGATTTCATACTGATTACTGTCCGACACCCAGAGAGAGGCTTGAACTCGACACTGGAAACAACAAAGAACAACACCATCTACCAACTAGTGAAACAACAGCCAGCTGAAGCTGTTTCCACGGTGATATGCGACGTGATATATTGGCAAAATAAAAATAAAATAAAACCTTTACAACACAGAAGACAGAAATCCGATACAACTCAAAATAAACTCAAAACAGATGACGACAACTGATCATGTATGACATGAAATGAATGATGTGGCGTTAAAATGAACAGGTAAGATAACAAGCTGTGGAACGTAACATCGTGACGACGAGAATGTGTTAACTTCAGCCAAAACATCAAGCAAGGGTTTTCTCCTAACACTGGTGTTCGACGCCTGCAGGAACTTGCTGGTTGCGTGGAACTGATCAGGAAGCGGTGCTGCTCCATGCAGAAACCAGTCAGTGTTTCCAAACAACGATAGCCTGCAGCAAGTAAAACTAAACACTGCTGCTCGCAAACAACACAATCGATAAGCAGAAGACAGGGACACCAATATCACTATCTACAAAAAGAAACACTGTCACCTGTGAGTGGAACGGTAAGGTCCACTTGTGCATCCACGTGTACAAGAAGCAACCTTTTTTTATCAAACACCATATACATAAACATGTGGAAGTCTATTTGTCTCGTTTGGCCAGTAATATTTGGTAGGTTTCCATGACACTTTTAGTAATATTCCAGCAATATCACTGAAGGGGACACCAAAACTTTGGCTTCACACATTGTACCCTTGTGGGGAATCAAACTTGGGTCTTCGGGGGGAAGAGCGAACACTTTGGCCACTTGGCCACCCCTTAACTTTGGTTATGGTAACTGGGTATCAATCATTTATATAATTCTGATCTTCTCCTGAAGTGAATCTGTAATCTTACATTTTATTCATTTCCATGGAAAGGATGCTGACAACACCAACAGGTTGGTAATGTTATTTTAGGCCATTTTGGTGGAGGATTGTCATTCTAGAATATAAGGTTGGGGTTAGCAATTGCGACAAAATTTTTGAATTCTTAAATTTGATCAAAGAGTTGAATTGATATAAATAAATGTTTGATATGGCACATCCTCAGAAAAAGCATTTATTTTATGTTTTTCGTAGAACTCCAAACTTGAAAAGTAAACACAGAATATCAATTAGTGAAACAGGAGTGTTCATTCAAACAGTGTAAAGCTGCATTGGAAGGGTCCATCTTGCATGTCAGGTTACACAAAAGTCAAACATTATTTTCACTGGATCAAACCGTCACATCAACAAGAGACTGGGTAGAACTTGCTGTGTTATCTTCAGGCAAGTCAAACACGTTGCAAAAGCACATGAGAAAAAGCACAACTGGTTTCAGGGGGAGTGGACACAGTACTGGAACAGCCTACCTGACGACAACCTTAAAACCAGAGCTGCTCTAAAGCTGCTAAAAATAGCCATATTTATTCAGGAACATGAGATGCCCATTACGAAAAAGATGACATGATCTGAGGTACAGACATTTATCAATGTTCACTTTTAATGAGGAAGCAAACATCCATTATAGGTTCTCGTCTCACAGCATCAGATCAGGATATGGCAGTCTTATCTCTGTTTGAAGATTTATAAAAAAAAAAGATTTTCAAAGAAAATAATTACACAGAGGAGAAAATGATGTAAACAGCTTGAATTCTTATCATTTTCCATCTAGCCATTCCCTGACTGGTGCTAAACAATTATCAGTGGTCTTCATTTATATAACAAGAATTACTAAGGTTTAATTTGTTCATTTTCATTTCAAAATTGCAAAAAGCTGACACAAGTAACAACTTTTTGTTCAAAATTTAGAAAGGATATATTTTGATAAATTACAAAGGTTGGATAAATTAGCTATATATGTGACTTTATTTATAAACTTCCTTGCAGGTTGATATGTCCATAAAAGTTTATCTGAGACGAAAGTCTATAACATACATGTATACTTCTTGTAAAACATTGTCATGATAAAGGAACTGAGTATGTGACATTTATTATCTTTCACGTCTTTACCAAATAGGATTAATCTCCTAGTTGGGTCAAAAACCCATACAGACAAAACACGGAAAAGAAATCAACACTTCCTTTATCATGACCTTAAAGGTCGACCCATCCTTAAGTGAAAAAATATATTTGATCTCGTTATATTTTAGATATCAAAATGGTGTGATGTGATTGGGTGAGTCTTCCTTCATTAACAAAAGAGGCGAAACTTTGCGAACAAAATAACCATCCATGCAGCATGCCCATGCATACCTTCACACAAGTCAGTGAGGGAGTTGGAGAGAGTGTGTTTCTTCAAGCCTCCGCACTCAGGCGCGGACAGTCTATTTACGGCAGGGTCTGAGGGCTTCATGTGATCGTACATTAGTACCCGTGAGTCGTCATTTGCATAGTGCTTCTCTATCGTGTTGTGGTTGGTCCGATGTCGATGTAGTTCCTCTTCTATGCGCAGCTGTTCCATGCCGTTGGTCTGTGAACATTGTACGTGTCAATGAGGAATACATAAAAACTATCCAATTCTTGAGAACGACTTCTTAATCTGTTAGCCAAACATTGTCTCTCCATATCACTTTCAGCAGAATGAAATTGTCTTTATACTGAACAAAAAAATTGAGTTCATGAATATTTTTGGGGCAGATCTTTTTTATTGTGAAGACTTACCAGACAATTTTAAAAAAAGTATCCCCCAAAATATTCGTGATCCTTAACCTGTTTTGGTCAGCATATATGGGCTATGATTATCTAAGCATACCAGACCCATCATCAGGCTTCTGACTAGTGGTGAAATCGAATACCAACGACTCTATTGGTTTCTGAGATGTCTGACTCAGTGATTTAATATCCAGATGAAATTAAGTTTTCTGGCCGTCTCTTTTGAAATATTATGATGGCTGTTATCATTTTTGCGAACATTAGAGCTACCATTGTTTTGTATTTATGGAAGAACAGAAACAGTCTGTCATGCTGGAATTCTTTTGTGGAAGCTGACAGCTGATTCTCTTGAACTTGATCAATATTCAAATTTCATGTTTTCAAAATGGAAATCTTTAAAATGTTAAAAAGGCATAATGGTTGAAAAAGAATCGATTCAAATGCATTGTCGGTAACCTGATTCGATAATAACATAATTTAATGGAGAAATTATCGCGCAAATGTTACAAGATGTGAAAGAATATTGCTGAATAACGTCTTGTCCACTAACTTCCATAATGGCTTCTTTGAGATCTTCTACGAACTTCTGCCTGTCATGGTCGTTTCTGGCGTTGAAAGTTAGTATAACTTTGCCATCTAAAGTGTTATTCAGCTGAATGCCAAATTGATAATCTGAAAAAGAAATCAATAGTTCAAATAAACTAACAGGTTTGTCTAAACGCACTCATAAGTCAACCCTACATAATTAGACGTACTGGTTTGTTACAAATGGAAATATTAATAAATCAATACTGTTGGCATGGTACAACGAATTCACACATACTGAGAGAGTATTGATTCATATACTTTATTGAGATGTACAAATATATGGACAAAGTGTCACAGAATGAACGTGAAAGGTTAGGGCTTAAGTGGAAAATCAATGGCCAAGTTGAGATAACATTGTATTACTTACGTGAAGTTTCAAATAAGAAAACCTGCATTCCACAGAGAGATGCGGAGTTTTTTAAAGCATATGTTATTCCAGTCTTCTTCTTGCTGAAGATTTTTGTCACCTGAAGAATAAAGACAAAATTATATATAATCATTACATATACTTCTCAATCGTTGCTTAACTAAAACGTACATATCTCACTGAAGTAACAGCTCTTTTCTGTAGCCATGTCCTAAAACTAAATCAACCAAAACCATCCCAGTGCTCTGACTGGCTTAACTCTATGTTAAAGCATGGGAGAGATCACTATCTTAGTGCTGAGAAAGATTATGGAACAGAGCCTAGGTAAAGCATTGTGGAAAAGAGCCAAGGTAAAACACTGTGGAAAAGAGCTCAGGTAAAACACTGTGGGTCAGACCCCAGATAAAACACTGTGGAAAAGCCCAGGTAAAACACTGTGGAAAAGAGCCCAGGTAAAACACTGTGGAACAGACCCCAAGTAAAATACTATGGAACAAGACCCAAGTAAAGCATTGTGTGTAATTAATTACCTCTGCTTCTAACTACCCAAACCCAATGTTAGCTCTCATTAGCAACAATCCATTTGGAATGCCAACAAGATACTAAGCATTGAACTGATTAAAATATAGTTATCAACTAAAACTACACAAGAATAGTTTATCCTTTTCTGATTTCATTCAAACACTGAATCTGAAGTCTACTTCAGTGGCTTTATCTCAACACTTACGAGGATCATGTCGTTAAACAGAAACACTTCTCTCTGATGGAGACCGATTTTTTCTTTTTTGTTTGGGTCGTGGACCTCATAGAGTCGACAGTAGCACACCAGACGTCGCCAGGGTAGGGTAAGAGCCTGCAAGAACAATGCAAGCATCAAATTTCAGTTCATTTTCACAAACAAAACAACCTTTTCAAAAGAAAAATATGGAAGATAATTTCCATCCAAATTCTTCAGTACTACATGATACATACACAAGGAAAAGCAGGTCATATTATTTTTTTTATCAACCATTTTGGGGGAGGGGGGGAGGAGAGATAACAAAAAACAATTAAGTATATGTTTTTTAGGTCCCCTGTTGGTATTTTTCCATTAAGCTTTGTAATGGAGCATTAAACTACTTATCAGCAAGTTTTACTCCTTTAAAATTTCAAGAATATATCTTTTTAATGTTTTTTTCTTCAAATTTTCAAATGCCACATAAGATTTAAGTGTTGGCTGGCTTGATGACAGTTTAATGTTCTTTGTGCATTAGGACCAGCAGCAGCTTTGTGGTAGCAGACGCAGTCCCTGGTGGACAAAAGACTGCAAGGGAGAAAACTCTAGCACACTGATAGGCTACATTATGTACACGTGGGGGGTCAGAGCTTTAAAGACATCTGAAGTTTTGATTTACAGTTGCTATTACATTCTCTGAACTCAACAAGAACATTTCCTTCACAACTACTTTCACAGTTACAATACCACCTTGGATGTTTCTTAAAATGTAAACCTTCTGAATAAAAATAACTAATTTAATACATTAAGACTGTATTGTAAAACACAACAACAGTGCCCTTTAAAAGAGTCCAGTTTTAACAAACAGTTCTCTTTCCGTGAAATATTCACACTGCGGAATATGATCCTCCTTTTGCATACATACACATGGAAGGGATATCATTCCAAACATTGTAAAAAAATTAGCAGCTGAACAATGACGCTGTTGAGCAAGTCACATTTGTTTTGGCCATGTTCCAATTATCAGCTGCAGAACAACGGCAAACCAACAGTGGCAGCAACAACAGCCAGCTTGTCATCAGGACAGGGTTGTGGTCTCGTGTGGGACAAGAATGAACAACGCCTAGATTCTGTGATGGTCGTACAGTCAGTGTGCTACTCTGGATTACACGACCAGTAGTCCTGCGGTAACACCTCTTCTGAGACATGTTGTTTTCATTGTGATGCACATATGGCTTAGATTCATCAAATCAGGTCAAACTGTTGGTTTTTTTGTGTTCCAAGCTTATTTGAGCATGAACATGCAGTGGAGGCATGTAGTTTATTGCAGAAGCTCAGCTGTGGGGGTGGGAACGACACAAAGAAACTGGTCTACTTTCACACAAGTTTCTCAAGAGTCGGCTGATTGACAAACACAGCAAACTAATTAGTTTCAACCCAGTGCAGTCACCTCCTTTAATTAATTCTGAATATTACCAAGAAGACTGTTCATTCTAACCAACTGTTAAATTGAGTATGTTTTACTCTGAGTACATATTATGAACCTAACTATCTTGATTTACAGCGTTTTTTTAAGCATTATTTTTTAGTTTAATTTTAAGCTCTCTATATATCAAAAGTATAAAAACTCTGAAACAAATATATCGAATATCTATGCATGTCTATATGTGGCAAGGCTTGATGTGTCTGGGCTCTTTTTTATTATATTTTATTATGATAGTTTAAGGAGAGTTTTTTTGTTGCATTTTGTTTTTGTAAAATATGTTTATTTAAGACACTAGATGATGTCTGCCAAGATCTATAGATTGGACAGATATTTTTAATATTTATGTACAATATTCTTTTTTTGGTTTACACATTCTGTCTGACTTACGAAAAGCCAAAACATTAAAGTTTCGTACCGGTTTCTTTCCAACTATTGTCTGTTCCACCTTGGCGACTTGTGACACGTGATCCACACCAGAGCGAAACTCTTGTTCTCTGACTCGAGCGTAGATACCAGCAAGCAGGTCCCGGTCCACGTCCCCACCATCATCAATACCTGCAATCAGCATCAATCATTCATCAGCAACCAGTGTCATGATGATAAGGTGCGTGAGTATATAGTCACTGATCCATGGGAACAGAAATAACCATTGTCATGATGACAAGGTGCGTGAGTATATAGTCACATAGCCATGGGAACAGATGTACTGTTCCAGCTAATGACTGGCTACGATAACCATTCAGTGGGTGAG
>VKKT01001443.1:36528-51423 GCA_008038995.1 Haliotis laevigata | reverse complement strand
GGTCTTCAGCGTGACGAGTGGACACTTTGCCGACTTGGCTACCCCACCGCCCTCCTCTCACACAGAGTGTGAGGTGGGTAGGGGTATCTGCAAGCAGTGACACCACTTCTCACTGTGTTGATGTTGAAGAATCACAAGAAACAACATACCTCTGAGGTTCTTTATGAAGTCTTCCAGTTTCATCTTGCGGTCATGTTTAATGTTGGAATTGTGGAGGTCAGTGTTGAGCATGATGATGGCGAAGGCCAGGAGGAAGATAGTGTCCGTGTTCTTGAAGTTCTTTATTTGGTCAGGGTTACACACACAATATCGGTCAGCAAATGCCTGCAAGACAACAAAGTACAGTTCCAGAGTGATGGGCGAATAGACTTGTTACCTTCAAAATGCTAGGAGTGGTTAGGTAAAAATGCATTTAAAGACAAATGGCAATTCATATTTAACATTAAAACATTTTTGTTCTGTTATCATAAACAAACAAGCTCTGCTGACATCAAACTTTTAGGGCGATGATATTTTCAGCTACCATCAAAATGCTAGGGGTGGTTTGGGAAAAATCCATGAAAAAACATTGGACAATGATATTTAACTTAAATTTTTTTTTGTTCTGTTATCATAAACAAACTAGCTGTGCTAACTTCAAACTTTTGGGAGGATAATATCTTCATTTTCCATGTACCACTAACATTCTCATTCCCTTATACCTGCCTGTCCTTTCAGTCAAACAAATATCATGATGATAACATTTCAATTTTTCTAAAGCGATAACATAACATGAATCTTTGGCCTTATTCAAATATCTCTACACAAAAGCAACATCACTCGCTTGTCTAGACTCAGTAATACATAGACATACAAAAATATCATATAAAATATATTTTTGGCCTCAGAGGACACAAGGTTCAATGTTGTTCTTTTTCAGCTTTGCATTTCAGACATGGGAGACATGGGTCAATATTTTTTTGGCATAGCTGCATATTCCTGTGGTCCAGAGTTTGGGAATTGTGTAGCTGTTCTAGTCACAAGTCCTAGAATTCAGACTATTTCAAAACACGCCTGTGCTCCTCACAAACGATCAACAGCAAGTTTTTCCCCTACAAAAAGCATTCCATTAGGTCTCTCTATATAATTACCCATCTCAAACCACAGATAACCCAGCCCAAAACCTATTTCTCATTTCTTAAACACACCACCCAAAGATCTGAGTCTTCTTACAAGAGACATTCCCAGGATTTTGGCCTCATATTTTTGTTGTTCTGAGATAATAAAAACAACAGCTGGGTCAGCCTATCTGGCCACCGGAGTTCAAAGGTGCCCCCTTTTCATACAAAAAAATGGTGGCCCTTACTCCCTGACAAAGAAATGCTTTTTGCAGGTCTTGAAAGAAGAAACATTCTATCTTGCATGTTTGCTATCACTAAAACAGGGAGTTAAACAAAGCACCTGTTCAGGACAGACATTTCACGGACCACCAAGGAGCATTTCTGAGACATATTTCCTTTCTAACATAACATTGTGATGTTTTGCATTGTAAACTAGGAAGTATTGCCTAAATAACGTAAAAACCATTACAAAGATTTTTTTTAAGATCTTTTAAAAAAACCCTGGGAAGTGTTGTGTAAGTAAGTAAACCTATTATAAAGAATTTTTTCTCAAGTCATGAAAAAATCTTGTTTTTATATTTTCAGATACTTTATTTTTTAAGCTGTCTTAAAATCTTAGCACAGCCTTAATCATGGAACAAGGGAGTATTTCAAATTAATTTCAATAAATAACATGTATACACACAACCAAGGAAATGGAGATAATTTTTGTATCGAGATTATCTATGTATCGAGATTATACATGGTTAATCCACTGTAACATTGTGAGCAATGTTCTAGCAATATGGAGGACACTAGAAATGGGCTTCACACATTGTACAAAAGTGGGAATCGAATCCAAGTATTTTAATTTTATATATCGTGGTTAATCAACTGTAACATTATGAATCAACAACAGATTCACTGAGCTGATCAGAAGATGTTCAATATCAAGTTGTGCAAGGAAGGAAGCTTGACTCCTGTGCTAATGCACCGGAAATGATCATGTGTAAATAATTAGGATTTTTTTATCGACTTGTTGAATAAGTTATGAGGATGACCATTTCATCTGCTTTTGGCAATTTCCATGAAGCGTAAGAACCGGAATGGACAGTGGTGCCATGGGGATGAGGACTTCAATAAATGTTTCATTACCTCCATCAATCTCTCGATCTTCTGGGCTTCACCCTGGGAACAAACAGATTTAATCAGAAGATCAACACCTTGTCATGGCAATGTGTTCTGTCAATTTCACATTTTCAACAGCTTTTTGTGCAACATGCAAGTTCCTTATTCAAGGGAGCGAGTGAGTATGGTTTATGCTGCTTTTAGCAATATTCCAGCCAAATCACAGCGGGTACACCAGAAATGGGCTTTGGACTTGTACCCATGTTGGGAATCGAACCCGATCCTTCAGCATCACATGTGAGTGAGTGAGTGAGTTTAGTTTTACACCACACTCAGCTATATTCCAGCTGTATGGCGGCAGTCTGTAAATAATCGAGTCTGGACCAGACAATCCAGTGATGAACAGCATGAGCATCGATCTACGAGTATCATATGTATGGTGTGTTGTGTTGCGATGCGATGCGATGCGGCGCGATGTGATGTATATATTGTCACTCCATATCAGCTGATGGACATGTAAACGGAAAGCTATGTAAAATTCCACCAATCAGGTATCTCATACTCATTCAGTGCAATCTGATATTTATATTGAGGTAGTATCAGCCAATCGACCACAGAAACGATGGACTGTAGTTATCAGAAATATATAACAAATCATTACAGCACCAAAAATAGCTAGAAAAGTGTTATTGCAGAAAAACACGACAAATTTCAACTGACTGGCATTCTGAAGTAGGATTGGTATTTTCGTAGCGCAACGTCCACCTGCAGTCCAGATAGGTCAATTTCTTCTGTGAAGTAGCTGAAACAAGAATAATGGAAGTCAATATTTAGACAGCACCAGAAAAGGATGAAATACGATGGAGTCACCATATCAAGGGATGATGGCTATAGATTGGCACGGACAATGGTCCTCCTTGGCCCAAACGCTGGTCAATACTTCAACGCCCTCCTTACCGGGTCTCTCACTGTAAGTCTGACCGGGAATCTTTCACAATCATGTCCATTGTCAATTCATTTCTCAGATGCCGGTGGCGAGTGGCAAAGTTTGGTGTATTTGAATTGAATTTTCATTCAACACCAGAATAATTCTCACTCCATATAATGACATTGTGATAACAAACGCAGCACTATGGGAAGAAACACATTCTTCTATGCAGAGAATAACCGAATTCCCATTCTGCTTGGCACTACCAAAATCTCATTTATTACATCTGACTAAACTATTTGTAAAGGATTCCATGAGAATCTATTCCCTAGCCTTAACAGATGGATATCAAATTGAAGTTTTGATCTTTGTCACATACATAAACTGACAAAATTCAAATTACATGAGTTTCCAAGGCTTAGAAGCATGATCAGCAGATGAAAGAACTTGCTCTAAAAGTTAGTAATATGCTTCAAAACACTTTGATAAAACTTGACAACATACAAACAGATCCTACAACTACAAATTGCCCCTAACATTTCTTTCACAATCAAAACCTTTCGGAAAGTTGTTATGAGAAAAACTTGCATGGTCGTGGGCAATGTTTGAAGGTAATTACCTACATGTTTCAATTATTCTCTCACAAGGATCTCTCCTTCAGGCTTCTCACAAGCAAACTAGCAGCAATAAAGTCAACCATCTGCCTTAAAAACTGAGAATAAGAATATGCATAACATGTTTCGAAATGCTTGTCTTTGAAGTCTCGCCTCTCTTTGAAGCTGACCTTCACCCCTCCAACCATCATGGAACACATTTCACTTATGAAACAGGTCACCTTTGGCGACATTTTTCGCAAAAGGAAACAGCTTAATATCTAAAGAGTTGTAATAGGATACTAATCCTGCCCATGTACAATTTATTAATTCAAAGAATACACTAGAATCATTATTCCACAGTTTAATTTAATAATTACCACCAATTTGTGAGCAAAGTTTGCAGAAAAATAACCCGTTCTGCCTTGCCAGTTCTGGTTTTATTGAAGAGGCTGAGCTCAGGCCTTGTTTTCCGTTGGGGTTCTCTCGGTCAAGACTTAGCACCAAGGTTTAACAAGATCATCATTTTAATCCTCATTGTTTCCCACAAAATTAAATCCTCTCAAACCAAATGAAACCATTTCACAATAAGATCTGTGATCCTGAACTTAAATCTTTTCAAACATGGCCAGAGTTGATTTCGTTCTGCGATCTTATGAGGATATTTGCTAAAGATTTTGAACAAAGATAATTATTTGGAGAGGTTATTAAGAAAACTGAACCCTATTTTTCAACGCTGTCACTCAGGCGCTGGTGTTTAGATTTGTTCGCACACAGGAGGACAAAGACAGAGGAGACGAGCCAGTGACAATCGTAACGAAGACCCTGCATTGTGGCAGTGATCCGATCTGACCCACACCCCTGATTGGCCAGTCCAGCAGCAATCACTCCTGGACGAGGCCTTACCACTTCCCAACGTTTCAATTTGATTACACCATTACCTAATCTCATAAAAAAACATGATACACTGACTCCAGCTTAATTAAGATTAAGCCAACTTCCACTGCTACCGTAATGATATTACACTTTTTTCAAGGAGATTAAAGAAAGCGAAAATACAAAAACGTTCAGCTGTAATCATTTTTGCTAATACAGAACTGTCTGTCTTCTTATGCAGGAACCAATCTTGTAACGTTTGTTGGACAGGGTAAGACTTTCGAACACACCTGCAATGCATCACGTCGGTTCCCCAGGACATCATAGTCAACCCTTGACAAAAATCCGGTCAGATTTCAGATCTCAACCCTCAATTACATTGCACTAAATCTGCCCCCACCCAATGAACTTCCCAGAGTCATAAAACTGTTAAATTTTGAGTGAATTATCCCTTTCTGAAATGTTCAGTATTAACTGTGGTCGCTGACAAAAGAATCACATAATTTTTGTCAAATGATTTAAGTCATGTTTTAAATGCCAAATCTTGTCACATTTAGGGGGTCATTAATCAAAAACATAATCCTAACCCCTGCGCAAATCCAATATTTCAAAATGACAATCCTTTAACGTATTGATTTCTTCATTAAGAACATGAACACTGGAATATAGCGGAGGTGTTCCTGACAAAGACCAAACAGCAACTGTCATCTGCCAAATCATGTCAATATCACTGCTTTGTGTTGTCAGTTTCAGTTTGTGCATTTCACCGGACATCACGTCACGGACAAAGACATACATTCACATGGCATTTTGTCATCATTAATAATAAAGGTATATATTCATATCTCTGAATACTACCAGCTTAATTGTCTTTCTGTTACAATTAGGATCAATTTTCACCTGGGAGCCAAACATAATCGTATCAGAGGTCCCTCGGTGCATCATAATTCTGCCTAATCGCTTGTCAACAAAACCCAGATAGTTGTCACATGTTCCCAAACTGTCAGTTTACCGCGAAAATTTACAGATCATCTTCACATAAAATACGCGAACATGATCATAAAGCTGTCAACACAGAGACCCAAATTTATACTCAAATCAGAACACATTTTCATTTGTCCCTTGACGTAATTCTGTCTCTAATCCTTATCCAGTGTAATATTGGCTTGGAAAACCCTCCTTATGTGCTAGAAAAAACACTTCAACAGAAGACGAAAACAATATTTCCGATTGTGAGTCCAATATCGCAGCTTCTGGTTCCAACAAAGATGCAACCTTCGGGCTATCAGAAAGCCCACTGAGGCAAAAGGGCATATTACAAACATGGGATGAGGTTTTTATCAAAGGTCTTAACAAGTTGTCAAGCATTTCCAAGTGGGTGATTACTTTGGTACTGACTCAATGACTGTAGGACGAGTTAATAAATCATAGTGCTCATGAATATTAATGATTGCCGTGGGGTTTACAGTTACACAAAGATGGTGGCCATATTTGACTACGAAATAATTTGGAGGGACACATGTGACAAGTTATAGCAAATAATGGAATGACAACATACAAGATGACGAAATGATCGAAATGGGTTCAAATAAATATTAATATAACAGTATGTTGCATTATAATCAGGTCCATAATGTTTCCGAAAGTATCTTTTAAACATCATGTTAAAATAATATCATAAAATTTCATTATCATGACAAATGATAATTGTAAACGCGTGCTGAAAGTTAACAATTTCCTCATCTGATGTAGAGAATAAATGAAAATTTGAATATGATCAGATTCGGTTTTAAAAGAACACTTCAACCAACCGTAACACTTCCTTAACGTGCATGACATTCAGAAGGAAGTAAAAACCAGTGACTATTACGATTCTAATCAACATCATTGTTGGTATGAACTATGAACGCTTTTAACTTCCGTAGAGATCTTCAGATCCAGTGTTGACGATACAAAAACAGCTAACATGACAATTAAAGCCAATGAAACCAAATCCAGTTCGACTGACACTGGGTGAGAACAAGCAATCGGTTATAACAATCAGAGAAGGGGCAACAACTCCGGCTGAAATATTTAAATGATAAATCAACAAGAGTGATGTAATTATATTTTTTGAGTTGGGACTGACCTCAATTAATAACATGAAAGCCTGTAAATGAGACTTTAGTGAAACATCTCCCGTTAGGTTGCTGCAACAGTGTTCTCAATTACCAGAACAGTGTCTGGCAAGCTGGCAATCAATACTGCCACTCTCGGACTACAAATACAATGGAAGGACCTCGGTGAAGAACGTCACACATTTTAACCTGTCCACTTAACTTCTAGTGCTAGTGAATTGTTTGAAAAGAACAGTGAAAGAAGATCGATTACATGTATTTTGTAGTTTGCCTTTGAGAGAACAAACACCTTTTTAAGTTTCAGAATCCTTAAAATATTTTTTTGGGGGAAACTGAATATTCGTATTCGAAGCTTTAGCTTTCTCTCTGGCAAAGAAACATTGTCTATTAATCTGTCCAAGGGACTTGTTCCACAGAGTGAACTTAGTGCTAAGACAATTCTAAATCGTATACTTCAGCAAAAAAGTTACAACAGTCCTTGTGCTAAGGTCTCTACACTGGAAGGGCCTAAGAAGGTTCACCTTGTTTCAAGTGGAAGTGAACACCAAAGACAATTCGTAAACAATATTCTTTTCACTTCACAATGTTGATTTTAACAATTAATCCAACAAGGAAACGTTTCAAACACAGTACAGCTTCACTAAGAAGAATACCAGATCACACTGGCGTCCCGCAGCCATATGCATGTGCTTGACAACTAACAGGCAATTTGCGTGATTCGGGATGAAAATCACAGACGACCTACTCCAGCAGAACTGCTAAATATCGTCATAAGGGGCTTACAGCTTCAGGGTGTCTATGATGCCAAACAACGTGAACAGTTGATTGGTTGTACGTCATACAACCTAGGATTTGGCCAAAGAATCTTCCAGAATCGGCATGCATGACTGGCTATGTCAGACACATTGGCAATATAACTCACTCACCGATATTTGTCAGAGAGCTAGTACAGTTATCTACAACATGAAAGGGTGATTGCGTATTTGCTTAAAGTGAAGCTGAACATTGGGTCAATAGAAGATGAACGTCCCTCAACACTGTGTTGTGATAATCATGTTTGTCTTGGCGGTGTCAGTGATATAGATTTGCTCTGATTTGAAACTGACTCAAACCATAAACAATCTTCATCTTGTTCCCATGTAGATAAAAGATATGAATATTTTTCATAATTTTGAAACAACAAGTTATTGATAATAACACGTCAATGCCAGTGGATAATTTGTACAAAAATCTGATAAAAGAGATTGTTGTTTTTTATTAGTGTGAGTGAGTTAGTGAGTTTAGTTTTACGCCACACTCAGCAATATTCCAGCCATATGGCAGCGGTCTCTAAATAATCAAGTCTGGCCCAAACAATTCGGTGATTGACAGCATGAGCATCGATCTACGCAATTGGGATACAATGACATGTGTCAACTCAGTCAGCGAGCCAGACCACCCGATCCCATTAGTTGCCTCTTACAACAAGCATGGGTTACTGAAGATCAATTCTAACCCAGATCTTCACAAGTCTTTTTTGTGTAGAAGGGATTGGACTGCTGAGAATTATGTAAATGGATCACTGAAAATCACTGACGACAAAAAGGGTAAGCATGTCTTGCTGCATCAGTTGCTCTCACAATTTGCATAAAAGGTTAAGATTTCAGTTACAGAATCTGCAATGTCACATATTAGGAATGATACTTTTCAAATCTAATGATTGACATGGGGCGAAGTAAAGGGTTCTGCAATATCTCCAACTGTTAAAATTTTCATTCAGTAAGCCCATCAAGCTGTCATATTTTGCCACGAATTGCCATCACTAATCGCCTGAGATTGTCACAGTAACAAAAGACTCTGCGTCCATGACAATCTCAGCCCTTGTATTGACTGGGCAAATAATGCTATCAGAAATATTATTTCAGCAAATATCCACCATTTCCATCCAATCTTAACCACACACACGGCAAGACGCTGCTAAGCAGACGTCAAGCACAACATTGAGCCTGCGATGGAAAAATCTCCGATAAGTTGGTCAATTTTGACAAACCATTGAAATAATTGGTAGAAATTGAGAGGCACCTTTTCCACGTTAAGTGTACGAAACGACAGTAATAATATTGATAGTTGCTATGGTTTCACCTCCACTTTAGCAGCGTAATACTGGCTGCAACACAAAGGAAGATTACAGCATCCATTTCCAGGATTTGTTTGCCAAGCTGTCAAGGGCCACACAAAACCATTCAAACAACATCTCACCTTCCTGACTTCTCCCAAATTACCTGGCTACTCACCTTCGTTATCATTAATCTCACGTGCTTAACAAAGGCAATAAATTCAAGTTTCTTAAATAAAAACATTATCCCCTTAGCTTTCCCTGATAATGCGTTCCTACATCCTTACAGATTTATAATTCACTATTTTACGAGTCAGTTTCAGCTAAACTGACGCAACATAAACTAAAAGAATCATCCCCTTTCATGCAGCATCCATGCTAACTTTGAAAAAGATAAAACAAAAAATATTTTCATATCTACTCAGAAGTACGAAATCTGACTTCTGTGGAACATGATTGATGTTGCTCTTTCCAAGCTATTTGCGTCACAAGATGTAGGTGTGATTAATTTTCATATAAAAACACAATTTCCAAGTGCATCAGACTGTTATATCTGGATCTATACTTTGAAATTGGTTGCAGCATCCCAGGTGCCTGGTCCCGGACCCATTTCGAGGCCGTTATCATCACCTGCACCGAACATAGACCACCAAACACTGATAACTGCCACTGCCTTGGCAGTACCTTATACTGTTTGCACCTATGAGTCATGATTTTGCTTGCATTTATATTTACAGTGTCATTTCTTTTCCACCTGATGAAGTTCTGTGATCTGTCTGTAAGTGTGAGTTACTGCTATCTTTGAATCTAACAGCTTCCAATATGAGATGTTCTAACATCTTCCAGCAACCATGGAGACAACTTTGTAGTGTTGTTTTTTTTCTCAATAAATATCCTTACCATCTGTTTTCAAAGATGTTTTGGTGTATCAAATAACATTGGTAACCATTGGCTGAGATCTGCAGTTATATTCCTATGAATGACAAGGCCATGTTTTTCCTCTGTAATTTCCACTCTTTAAATAAGTTCACCAGCAATTTGGGATAAACGAGACATTCTGATGGTCTGTAGATTAAAATACTATCATAAACAGCCTCAGGATGCAATAAACAACTGAATTTCCAACAGTACATGTTTTTACTTCAATGTGCATATSGGGCGGTGGGGTAGCGTAGTGGTTAAAGCGTTCGTTCGTCACGCCGAAGACCCGGGTTCGATTCCCCAAATGGGTACAATATGTGAAGCCCATTTCTGGTGTCCTCCGCCTTGATATAGCTGGAATATTGCTAAAAGCGGCGTAAACCTAAACTCACTCACTCAATGTGCATATCAATCAATGACATGGTCATGGTTAAGTGAAAACGATTCAGAGAACCGAAAAGGGACAATTTTTATACAAGAACTTCAGACAAGAATTACCCAGTGAAATAAACTATGGATTTCAAATTCAGCAAATTCAGACTTTTGAGTCTGCAAAGGTTTGTGTTCCGCACCATATTGCTACTTTCTTGAACCATCCTCCATTATGGCCTCAACCAGGTTGTACATGACCGACATGTCTCTCCAGGCCAACACCTGACACCCATCATCAGGAAGAAATGGGCACAAAATGGCCCAAGCACGAACACAAACAAGGCCAGGGAAGGTAGTCGCTGTAGGTGCACAAGACCACATAGGGGTGATGTGTTCTGGGGCTGGTTGAGGTCTTGTGTCGGTGCTGTGACAGCTTGCTCTCCATGGCCTGTCAGATACATTCACACCTAGCCTGTGTTGACCGACCATGCTCCTGGCCCACTGCTCCACCATGTACAGTGCTGCTGTCAAATAAACCTGCCATTCATCTGTGACTGACTTGTGAAGTATTCCAGAAGGTAATAACTGTGAAGATCGGGGTTAGAATTGGTTTTCAGCAACCCATGCTTGTTGTAAGAGGCGACTAACAGAATCCGGTGGTCATTGTGTCATTGTGTCTAAATTGAGTAGATTTCTGCTCATCATGTCTGTCACTGGATTGTCTGGTCTCGACTATTTCTGACTGCTGCCATATAGCTGCAGTATTGATGAGGGCTTGCTGACTTGGTTGACACATGTCATCGTATCCTAACTGCGTAGGTCGATGCTCATGTTGATCATTAGACTGTCTGGTCCAGACTCGTTTATTCACAGACCGCCGCCATATAGAAATTGTAAAGGCACTACCTACATAAACAGCCTGACATACAAACAGCTGTGCACCAACACAAACAATTTTTATTGTACACAAACAGCTATAGATTTCTCCATAATATAATGTCATTACTTGCGACTAATGAGGTCAAGCCATTCCGTCCCCCATGTGTTGCCAATGACCAGACAATCAGGCCACTCAGCCCACAGGATGAATACATCAGCTGTATGTATATCAGGCTGTTTATGTAGGTACTGCCTCGAAAATTTCTACATGTTTCAACAATAGCCCATAGTCCAAGAACAAATATCCACTTTGTATGGAACACGGTTTGCAGTGCCTCCCACGTTGAATAGGCTTCTATCAGCCCAGAAGGTCATGATGTTATCAATATTTTCTCAAGTTATGAATTTATATTTGGGTCAAAAGACACTTCAGTTCATCCAACATGACATCAATGTGAGTGAGTTGGGTGAGTGAGTGAGTTAGCGAAAAGTATTTCAGTTATATCACATATTGTATTAGTATTTTATCAAGTTATGAATATATATTTAGGTCAAAGTAGTGAGTTTTGGTTTTACGCTAATTTTAGCAGTATTCCAGCAATATAACGGCGGGAGGACACCAGAAATGGGTTTTACATATTGTACCCATGTAGAGAATCAAACCCGGGTCTTCGGCGTGACGAGCGAACACTTTAGCCACTGGGCTACCGCTACCCCACCGCCCCAGGTCAAAGTAGACTTCACTTCATCCAATATGGCATCAATGTGAGTTGGGTGAGTGAGTGAGTTGGGCGAGTGAGTGAGTGAGTGAGTGAGTGAGTGAATGAGAGTGAGTATTTCAGTTACATCACTGCATGTCAGCATATTGTAAGAGGGAAGTAATCAGAGATGCATATTTACTACTTTGGTAAAACCAGCAAGCATGTGTATAGTGCTGACAAACCTACAACAAAATCAGCAAGTGTTGGGATTCGAACCCCTGAGTTTCTGGCATGACCAAGACACTAACTCTGTACAGACAACTGGGCAGTGATGCCAACCCTAATTTAGCCCAATTAGCACTTAGGCCAAAAACTGATGCAAAAATTGGTACTTTTTGGCCAAAATTAGTATTAACATTTCCAAAAAATGGTCATATTTAATGCAAAATATATAGATATTCTAAGAACTTGTTATTAACATTGTACTCACCTAAATCAGTAGTAAGTATCCACATATAGCTTGATGCTGAATAAAATGTGGTTGAAATTTATTGTGTATGGTACGGATGCTCTTTGAAAATTTAATTTCATGTATTTTTGTTTTAAATTCGTACGTTTTTACTGCTATCGTCGCAGATTTTGTGGGTTTTTTTTTCGTAACGAATATGATAAAATCGTAAGGGTTGGCATCTCTGACTGTGGTGCCACCTGCAGTGCCAGAGCAATCAATAGATGTGCCACACATACTACAACAAAATGATCATTATTTCATTCTACCAAAATATGACGCTAACTGATTCAACATGGACTCGATGACCCCAACCACAAACTAATATCACATTGAGAGTCTGTGTTCACACCAAAAGCTAAGTTCAGCCAGGGAAAGGTCGTTTTCGAAAGCAAGACGACTAAGCTGTCACTCTACAGTAGTATTTGCATGCAGAGACATTCAAGTGTGAAGGAAAATGTGCGCAATCTGTGCACGACCAGGACAAGCCATCCCCTTACTTACAACCACATAACAACCCCTCCCCGACTCCTGGAGAATGTGGCCCAGTTTCAGTAGACTTGCACAAGTCTACATGGTAATAAGTAGCAGTTTAGTCAGTGAGTAGTTTTACGCGCTCCTAGCAATATTCCAGCAATATAATGGTGGAGAACAGCAGAAATATGCTTCACACTTTGTACCCATGTGGAGAATCAAACCTGGGTCTTCAGGACGAGCAAACGCTTTAACCACTAGGCTACCCCACCAATTAAAGTACCAATATAAATCAGAAGGTCTCAATTTTATGAATAAGAACAAATCGTCCCTGTAGGAGACTGCTGTCCTTCGACTTGTACCCTGCCTATCAAGACTTGCCTCTTACTGGACAGAATTCCTTGGCATCTAGACATATTATTCAGTACAGTCCGAGAGTAAGGCTATGCTTTCAGCAGCTTGTACTATTCCTGAAAACACTCTCAGGGCCAAACAATGCTGAACTTTACAAAACACCCATCAACATGACATGTTAACTGAGATTTTTACATAGCAAAAATTCACCTAGAATGTCACGATCAGGACATGTAAAGGGGGGTTTATCTGTGTGGCAGAATACACTCATCTTGCGAACACAGGTATCATCTAAATTTGACCGTGATTCTAAACATATGCTCATGATACAGTTTGAATAAAACAATGGACTAGGCTTTCAGCTGAGAATTAACACTTTGAAATGATTTTGTCACTCTGTGTTCATAGATTAAACAGAATTTACAAATAAATCCAACAGAAATTTTAAGTTGTTTGACAGTTGAGTCATAATTAACAGACAAGTGACAAGTTCTTGAAGTGACTGAACCAATGATCCATGTTTGAAGACGGCTCAGCCAGACTATAATCTCCCACTAACAGGTTATTACTCCCGATCATGACACCCCAAATATGAAATATTAAGCAGCCAGCTCCATCTGTTCTCAAACAGTGACCATTGAAACAAGCATTAAGATACAATCTTGTGCCTGTTCATTGATCCAGGACTTGAAGGAATGGAGGGACAATTATCATCAAGTGAGATTCCTCCACTGATTTAGGTGGTGAGAGCAAGGGTGTTGGCCTCTTGTCTCCTGAGATTACGCCATCTGTTCTCCGCATGGATCTGCACACCCAGAACAGATCATCCAAATCCTCTCGGCAGCTTTTGTTCAACTCCCATCAGTCAACACTGCCATGGACATTGTCTGGTCAAGGGTCCTTGTCAATATTTCATGGCATCTTGCATTGCTATTATCATCCATTTTTAGACAGATACAAAATCAGAGTGAATATTTTGACTCTGGAGTGATTCTGTGAGAGGGAGCCATCAAGGTCCTATTTTATCATTAGCGGTATTGATGGCGACCGTCATGCGCCTCTGTGGTTGCTTTGGATCCCCCACGCCAGCTTAGTACCTTTCTTCACTCCACCATTGCCTTAAAACCCAGCACGACTTCATCATTAATTTGCCCAAAATAAAAAGATTTAGCCAAAGACCTTAAGGAAAATTTGCAAGAGCAATTCCAATAACACTTTGTGATGATCCCAAAAGTGAAGAATAGAGGTCTTGGAGGACTAATGGTTGAATTTCCTAATGTGATACTTCAGAAGGCTTCATGCCATAAATTTTAAAATATTGATCAATTCAAAATGGACAAGGAAAAAAAAGCCTAACTGGATAAATCCCGGCACAATTACGAAGAGTCTTCTCACCACTGGCGCGAGTCCCGCTAGGTGGCCTAGAAGTGACAAATGCCTTGGAACCTGCCCTCGGGATAATTGCAGCTAAAAGACAACTTGTGGATACTTGAGACTGGCATCGTGAAGTATTTGTCATCTTTGCTCAACTCAACATCAGTCATTAAATGATCGTTATTATTTTATCACCTTCTCACATGCAAGGGGCACTTTAAAAATGCTCTCAGCTTGACACCGATGCCCTTTGGGTTATTTAAAACAGTCTCTGTTGCACTCACATGAACAATAGTACAATAAGTCGAAGAATATGTGCCTCAGAATGAAAAATCATAATTGCATCATCAGACAAAACAAGGCAGCATGCGGGGTGGTGGTGGTGGAATTTGGTTTGACGGCGGGCTTGAGAATATTTCGCTCAAATGACGACATGCATGTGTGTGTATGTGTATGTGCGGCTGCTTGTATTAGCCCAGACTGAAGCTGGTTTTAT
>VKKT01001442.1:96055-108476 GCA_008038995.1 Haliotis laevigata | reverse complement strand
TGTACAAACAGTAATAATGTAATATTGTTGCACTACAGTATTCTTTAAGGAATAATACCAACAAATGTATTTTTGTACAAAACTGGACGTAAAGATTTGTTTCTGCACATTAAATGAAACACCGAGAACAAGAAGGCTTGGTCTAAGTCATCAGGCTCATCACGTTCCGCACGTGCATTTGTTTCACTGTTCCAACTACTGCGCTTACMCCCTTGTAATACAAACCAGTAATAGCGATTTGAAACTATGATCGTTTGTTCAACAACTTTTATCCTAAGTTGAATAAAGTTCTGAGTTTTAAATGTTCAAATGGCAAGGTACAATTATGAGGATTCGCAATCTTAATTTCACTTTATCTGATTTACATTTTTGTTGAAAGTGAAATTCATCGGTACAGTTTCACTGCAAACAGACTATATGTGATAGTGGAAGAGAACCTGAAACTGTCATGGGTTTATTTTGTGAATGTAGCCATTTGCAAGAGTTTTGGTTTGACCAGCTGGCTGAAAACTGTTGCTAAAGCAGAAATAACACTTACATAATCATAGAAAACATACTATTTTGGTTTCAAGGAAATCATAATAACCTATTATATGCTGTCTCTTTGACAGTAAACAACTTATTGTAAACAAATGTATCAAATGTAAAGGCATGCATTTTAAGCACGTATACATCTGTGCACAAAATAAGGACCACCCTGTATTTTTACCAATTAATTTTGTCTGAAATGAAATTCTAAACTCTTTAAAAAAAATAACTTATATAATTTGATAGAGCAAGCATTTAACATTTCAAAAACGAAAACATCATTGAAATTACCATGTACTTTAATTAGGATAAATGCCTATTTTTAGAACAGGTGTTTTTTCTGTCCTAAAAAAAGTGACCTAATTTTGGAAAGTGAAAGTAATAATTGATTGTTGTGTGCCCTTTAAATTCGTTATTTATTGTGAATGGATGAAAGTTTGTAAACTAAGATTTAGGAAATGTTACAGTCAAACTAAAACAAGAACAAATTTAAAATGCAGTAAAACTTGCTTTTGAAACAAAACAAAACAGATTTTAGCTGTAATTATCAGTATCCGGCAAGGAGAAGTGTTTATTCATTACAATAAACTCACAATCCTAAAAACATATATTCCCAAATCTTATTAATGTGGCCTTTTTCAGTTTTATCAATTAGCAATCTGAATTGTTGGAAAAAGGTCTGAATCTTTGACATTCGGGTTTTTCCTCATTATACACAATTAAAGCTTCCTTGAAGTGTAATGTTAGTATATAACAAAAAGTTATTTTAGTCAAAGCGTAATTTAATTGTGTAGGTTGATGTAGTTATATACCTTGATGGCAGTTTTTAGCGTTACAAGCCCCTGTGGCATGCGTGACATTTCGTCATCTGAGATATCCGGATAAATCAATATCCGGATATCTCGATATCTGTCATACAGTCTTTGGTGTTGAAACGGTAGCGAGCATACACTTCTGGTTTAAAATCACTTCCGAAACAGTGTTGTTATTTTGATGTACCAATAACAAAATGTTCATATAAATAGTTTCATTAATTTTATTAAAAAAGGACAATATTAGGCTTGTTGGCTTGGATGTGTCTGTCAATGTATACGGGCTTACAAGATAGAAATGTGTAATTGCCATTTTCCATGAAGCCCTCTACATATATACCACGAAAACTCACACATCAAAACCCTTCCAATGCTTAGAACGTAATGTTTAATCCATCCCAATGCATAGTGTAATGAAGCATGCTTGTGTCCTGAACTGTTCGAGTCGTGCCACGAGGACACCTGAAACAACGTCCTAACGCCCATGTACTATCCACTTTGGGCACTTCTCACTTCAGGTCAATATGAGACACGGAAATACGATCCTACAACATCTAATGGTATTGCGAGTACACGTTCGTGTGATCTAAGCGAATGGAAGCTATCTTTTTCGATGTAGGATAAGTCTAGCAACTGAGGTTTACGTCCCTCTAAACATTATCACTCCCCTTTAAATCAATAAAGGGGTGTATTGCCATGCCGGTCTTTATGAAAGGAAAGGCGCATTATCCTGAAATCGCCATTCATATGACACAATGACGAAGAAATCCATACTTGCAAATAATACACAGCCAGGGGTCTTAAATATCATATTTCAATGTTCATATGCACAGGATATCAGTGTCGCATTAATATTCAATACAGGCCAGACTGTAACAGCTTTGTTCGAAGATAGTATAGGTGTGTTGTATTCATCAATGTAGCCGGCTTAATATCTATGGAACTGTGCCGCCGAAATGTTTGTCTTTAAGTGAGAACACGGTGGTCGAGATTGCAAATCACTGTAGAAATTTGCGCACCTTAGACGCGTCAGGGTACTGTGACAGTAGATGATAGATTCTCCTTGGTGAAATGCGATCACAGGGTAGTCTGCATTACATCCATGTTCATGGAGTTCTAACCAAAGTTAAGATCATATTGGAGAAAAATAAAAGGAAGGAGTTGGTTGATCAAACCGATAAGCGAAACAGGTTGCATAAAGCTTAACACACTCACGATAACACACAAACATAAAATATCTTTGTTTTTGTGTGTCGAAAGGTTTTGTGGATGTTTACGAGAAACAGCATGAGCGTTTTAGACAGTTTGGGCCCTGGTCGTCGACAGTGACGATGTTCGAGAAAGCCAGACTCACAATATATAGTACTCCTATATATATATATATATTGTTCAGGAAATAAGAATCGTTTCTGTATGTTTTCAATGACCAAGACTGTGTGACAATTGGAATCACTCTTCAGACTTTAACACATAGTGACCTTGTTCCAAGACGTCAACAGTACACCTTTAGTGGTTTAAGACTAATCTAGAGGAGGACTAATCTGGTAGTCTGGCTGATAGCGTGTCAGCGTGTTTTAGCAGTATATACACACATGTATATATGTGTCGGTTACCATAGAATCTCAGAAAATGCTTATAACCCAAAATTATATATCCACATCAATAGTCAAATCTACATACCTTATATATATATATATATATATATATATTCCTCGGAAAATATATATATATATTTATATACATATATAAGGTATATATATATATATATATTTTTTTCCGAGGAAAATTACTCCATCGTGTTTTTGTCTGAGAATCGCAAACGGGGGCTATATTGCATTATGTAAAGATTATGGGTGAATTTTTTTATTGGTGGATTTGTTGATCATAAATCACAGAGACCAGGAAGAACCACCAGAATTATGATTCACACAATGTGTCCATAGCGAATTTCAGTCTTACAGAAATTACTGGTCTGTAATCTCTCCTGTACTTTAACTTCAAACTGGGTCAGATGCTTTAATGAATCCTGCATAAAACAGTCCCATAGACTGACCCAAAGGGGGAGGGGAGAACGGGCGAAATTGAACTGTGCACACGCACACGCACGCACATACACCTCTTCTCAAAAAGCTGTATCCGCCCCTAAGTCCCAAGTATCCAATCTATCGTATACCATCTGGACCCTGACTTCAGATTTATGCCTATTTAATACCCATGCACCTGAAATCCAACTTATACACTGAACATGCACTGTGCCTACGGCTGACATCATCGTTCACACTGCATCCCGCTCATATATACAATATAAACAATGAACTTATTTTATTCATTTTATTACAAATGTATGGAATACAACAATGAATATTAATGTATTTCCAAAGCCAACAACGTAAAGGCACAGCGAGAGTGGAAATGTTCGTACGACATACGCTTACACGTACAGAACGTTCCTGTAAGAAAATGGCATTGAATGGCAGATATATACATAGCAAACTAAATCCTACTCCCGATATGACATATAATCCCCAAAAAGGGATACTTGCTTCTAACCCAGAGGGTTATCAATATGAGTTCCGTACCCCGTAATATATGAGTTCAGGGTGCCATGCCACAAAGTAGTATTTTTTTTTAATTTCAAAACATTCACATTAAATTTGATCACGTATTGCACTCAAATGTTCATGAATTGTATTCAACAAATGAGGAATATCGTTTGAAAGAAAATATTTTTACTCCAAAATAAAAATATTTTAAATTTTAAATTTTGCGTTCCAAAACATTATATTTATCACGTAAAGTGATCACAATATGTACTCATCATCATGAATACATAATTGTTTTTCACTTTCAGTCAAATAATGTCATACTGCATAACGTGGGCAGGATAGCACCTTGTCCATTGCATAGAGTGTATCAGATGTCAGTCACTCAGGGCTCTTGTCGATTTCAGCCCAGTTTCATATACCACAGAATCTCCAGAGGAAATAAGGAGCCATAACATGGCGCGCTTTCAAAGTTATTGTCATCAATACATGTATCACAGATATATAGACTTCGATGCATCGACCTGTCAACGGCGATCGTCGTGTCACGGTGGATCTGTTGGTGATGTCCATCATCAGAAACAATATACAGTCTTCATCAAAGTAAAACAAATGTACAGATGTACACCGTACAGTGTACGGAGTTTGGCACTGTAGAATCTTGTCATGCGGAGGACCCTTTTTGTCTTCGAGTCACTTTATCTGAACCGCACTAGCACTGTCATCGGACCCGCCGACGTGATTGTCATGAATATCCTGAAATAACAAAAATGATAATAGTCATTATGAAATTAAATAATATTTATAATAAAAATGTGTTTCAAAGATTTTCATAGATCGTATGTATTCACACTTAATTAATGTTTTCTTAACGAATGAAAGTGTATATTTATTTATAATAATAACATTTAAAATATATTTCAAAGCTTGCAAGTGTTCACATTTAATTAATGTTTTCATAACGAATGGGAGTGTATCTTTACCTTTGATATACCTCGACCTCCTAGTTTATTTCCAGTCATGGGCTTTGGGTCCGAATCGGAAGCAGAGCTTCTTTGGGAATTTTCCGTTCTTGGGAACATCTCCAAAGTAACCTGCTGTGCGGCAGAATCTGTGGAACAGAATCAAATAATTATGAAACGAATCCAACACCATACCAGTAGAGACATGGCACGCTACCGAGTAAACTGTTACATTTGCAAACAATAATTAGAGTGACCTCCCTTGGGAACGAGCTGTTTCTCGGAGAAAAAGCGCCATTTTTAACTAACTGTAAATACCCGCGAGGCAAGGTTGGACTTTTAAGGTTCAACGTATCTATCATCCCGAGAGCACATATCGATCATGAGAGAGGCAAGGCGTTATGTCACGTGATTAATCATCAGATTAGCTTAACGAGATCAACACCTTCAGTTTGACAGGTATAATTGATTTAGATGAGGAATTCAGTTATGGTTCTGATTTCGGAAGAAGTAGCCTGAGGGAAGAGAAGGGCGAGCCTCACACTTAACCCAGTAATTACAAGTTGTTAGGAAACACGTATCGCGTGATTTGTCGAGATTTAGGGATGACATCAGCGATAACATCTTGATTTAATGCTATCACGTTTAGATATCGGTGATAGTCGAACTCCAATTAAAATGTCAAGGGTAAGCATGGCATTTATGCACTGACAAAACCTCTTGTATAATTCGGATAGTTAAGTTCAGTTCTATTTTGATTTCATAAACTATTCGAGCAATATCTCACCTCATGGCTCGGCTGAGTTTTTCATATGTCATTCCAGGGTTGTTCTTCTTGCGACCCCACATGCTTGCAACTGCTTCGGATTGGACGAACTTGAAAACACCTGCTTCCTTGTCTTCCCATTTCAACAACGATGGGTTCAAGTTGGGGTCTTTCAATAAGTCTCGGATGAACTCCCACAAGTGGTTGCCTTTCGATGCTACAACACAACAAAAACAAATCAACATTAGTTTCATCTATCATCAATATACACCTTTAAACAAATAACGTGATTGGAAATTACATACTTCATTTTTATTGACATGCTTCCTAGATATTCCTAAAAAGTAATTTCATAATTTTTTTGAAAGTATTTTATACTTACTTGAAGCTATTCTCTTCCTTGGTTGGACCATCTTCTCATCTGTATCTTCATCTGATGAAACACTGGGATACATCCTTCTCCGTGATGTCTGGGTGAAACTACTGCAAGTTTGCATTTCTTCTTCATCGGAGATACTGAATGAATCGTATGGTTCGCTACTTGTTGAGCCGCATCTAGCCATATTGCCGTCCATGTCGGAATCTGAAAGCATAAACATGTAACTGTGAAAATCTTGATTTAATATTTATCTAATTATTTTCATTTATCATTCATTTCATTGTTTTGTATAATTATTTTTCATAATGGATAAAGAAGCAAAAGGGCAGCCATTTATGAAAATGATTTACTAATTAAATTATCCTTATAAATTTAAAACAACTTTATTTACCTCCGCTGACGTATCCAAAGTCGCAATCTATTTTTGGGATATCTATTTTGGTTGCGACGTCGATGTCGTAAACGTTGCCGTCGATGTCCACTGAGACACCAGCGTCGTTGATGAAGACTGACAGGTCGTGTTCAGCTGAAATAGTCAAATGAACAAATTGAAAATTTTGTCCAAGGCCAAAAAAAATATACTTTTCAATAAAATATTTTTCAAAGTTTAAAAAATAAATCAGAATACACATGAATATTCAAAGGAGTGAAACAGGAAATGATTTTACTGGATTCGTAATAAGTGTGATTTCAAATGCTCAACTCCTTAATGGAATCAGCAGCCTGTACCTTTGCAAAGTTGCTTTAAACTATGCAGTCAGGAAGTGACGATGCCCATATAACGTTCGAACCTCCACGATCAGTACCCAATGAGGCGGTACCTTATCACCGCTTTGGGCTACATGACTAATTAAATGAACGTCATAAATCTCTGATTGATTGGTACATACTTGTTGTGCCAGAGGGTTCACTCGCAGCCCCGAATGGTACAGGAAGGCAGGGATAGGTTGTGTGCAGGAATGGGTATGCATCGGGATTAAGTGTATCTGGAGGAGTGGGCTCGCAGAAGATTGCTGAAATAAACATTGTATATTGAATAAACAATTATAAGCACAGAAAATAATAAATATTAGCAACTAAAGCCTACAAATGGAGATTTATATGATTATTTCATGTTAAATATTTGACATTCCTTATCAAGATTGGAAACAAAATAGAAAAGCCTCGTCAATGCATATTTAAGGTGTTTCAAATTTTTTAACTTACATTTCCGGACCAGAGATGAGAATAGGGTGTAAAGTGTCGCTCCATAGTGGTTATCCAGTGATGTGAAGTCTTCCTTGGACATTCGGCAGAGTTTTTGTCCTGTGAGACTCTGGTAGCGTTCGCCATAGAGTTTTGAACAGTCAAATTTCTTTGCGTCTGCCACATAGTACACCCAATCAAGAACTTCACGTCTTGACCAGTGCTCCGGATGTTTTGATGTCCAGCTGAGTAGGTTGTCAAATGTCTCCGTGAATTCTGAAAAAAGGAAAGGACACCAAATTTAATTTCAAGAATTAATCAGTGTGTTTCATTTAGTTTGAAAAATGAATCGGTGATATTTTTCGATTATATTTGTGTACGTTTGCTTCATTTGCAGCAATGCTTACCCTTCTTTTCCTGTTTCAAAAGGGCGATCTTAGGCGTTGTGTAAGAGTACTGGGACGATGAGAGGTCGGTATAGACAGGTTGGTCTGTCTCAGGACAGGAGTCCCCTAAAGGTTCAGGTTTGACGATGCTTGGGTCATACATGCTGAACATGCTTGCGTTGTCAGCATCAAACATTTGTTCAGGAAACTGAAAATACAACAACAAACTGATACTTCATGATCGAAAGGAATTTATATTCTCCATGCAATGTTCCAAGAACGGAATCAGAATTACGAATGCAGTTCGCTGTGCAACAAGTATATTGCAACAAGTCCGTCGCTCAATCGATACGATAATAGACTGTACAGCGTTAAGAAACAGATGTAGAAGTCGATGCTTGGAAATCATTTCAAATAACACATGTTCTAATACTTACAGATTCAGGGTACATTTTCGGGGATGTTGTGCTGTCCTGAATCTAAGGTCGTTGTTATGGAAACCTCGACAGCTGTAATAAAGAAAACAAAGATGATTCTAAGAAAATAAAAACTATCTAAGTTTCATGAACAAAACTTGTACTTTTTTCAATTTCAAATCAATAAGCTGTAGTGCAGTATTTGCATTTGGAAGGAATCCTTGTATGCAACACAACGTCCACATATCTAATATATATATATGTAAATCGTATCAACTATCATCACAAGGTGAAAACATTGTCATCACATCACATCACTACATATGAATGTGGTGATTCAAATGTGTTTTCAAAATCATTAAATCGATTGTCTGTTAGGTAGGACATCGATGGATAATGGGTCAGGTTGTCAATAGTTATTCCGGTAGCCTTATTAGAAATCAAAATATGTATAAACATTGAATCAAATGTCATAAATAAAAATGTGTATATCCCCTTACCTTAAACTATAAGCCAATGTACTCCTTCGTGTATCTTAGGAGTTTTGAACAGTCTATCCCTATTGCAACTGAATCACGTAGTGTTCTGCTTTGACCATGTGAAATGCTCGCAGATATACCAAGCACTACCCATGTGACATCATTTTCTCAGCCAATCAACGCCAACTCGTGCAGGGCCAAAGAGGGGAATCACCTAAAAGCTAATCCGCGCTTCTGATTGGCTGCCCAGGGCTGACGTAGTATTGATTTTGCTTTGTGGGTCAAGTCGCGTGTTGCTGTGAATTAAAGTAGGGATATTTTTAGCTTGGCGACAAAACAGACGAAGTGCTGTAATCACGGCGCTAGCTGGAGAGCTGTTGCAGTGTGTCGCATCAAGAATATTGTGACATAGAAGTGTGGCCGCCATTTTGCTGCGAGCCGACATCATTTAGAGCAAGCGAGACAGGTAGATTTGGTCTTGCCTGAATGATCACGCCTCGTGTCCCGGGGCAGGTTTTGTGCGATGTGCCGTGGGAAAGCGGCGCTGTTTAATGTAATTGCTGATTGCATTAAGAAACGGTATAAACGTCAACATGAGTTGTTAGTTTGAGTTATGGAAAAAACAATAAATTATGAACTCACCCATTTGTCGCGGATTAAACACTTTGGGATAATACCTTTGTAATTAAGGCGGCAATCCTGTTCACATGCTCTATTTCAAGAAGAAATATGAGAATTTGATTTGAGTTCGGGAGCAATATAATTATTTTCATATCAAGTGTAGTGTAAAGGTTCAATGACGGTTTATGATCAGCAATGTGTCATAAGAGAAGAACTGAATAAATAAAGTTCGTAAACTGATAACTATATTTTCCATATTCTTCCCTTTGAACAACACTATACATAAACATAACATCATATCATACTTATTATTTTACTTGTTATAGCTGCATATCAATGAACTGCTGCACACACTATCAACAAACCGTGTCTAGTATTTCCATTCTCGTGATCCTGATTATCGTCATATCGATAACTTGAAGAACATATTTTTGGCATAATTAGTTAATTGTAAGAAACAAAGGTACGAGCTTTGATCAATATCACATTTTATGAAGCATACAGGTATGACATACTTTTTGCATAATAAGTTAATTTTGTAAGACGCAAACGTACGACCTCTGATCAACATCAGGCGCAATACATTTTATGAAACATACAGGTATGACATATTTTTTGCATTATCAGTTAATTGTAAGACACGAGTGTACGAGCTTTCATCAACATCAGGCTCATCACATTTTATGAAACATACATGTATTACATATTTTTTGGCATAATCAGTTGGTAAGACACAAATGTACGAGCTTTCATCAACATCAGGATCATCACATTTTATGAAACATACAGGTATGACATATTTTTTGCATAATAAGTTAATTTTGTAAGACGCAAACGTACGACCTCTGATCAACATCAGGCGCAATACATTTTATGAAACATACAGGTATGACATATTTTTGGCATAATTAGTTAATTGTAAGACACAAGTGTACGAGCTTTCATCAACATCAGGCGCAATACATTTTATGAAACATACAGGTATGACATAATTTTGGCATAATTAGTTAATTGTAAGACACAAGTGTACGAGCTTTCATCAACATCAGGCGCATCACATTTTATGAAACATACAGGTATGACATATTTTTGGCATAATTAGTTAATTGTAAGACACAAGTGTACGAGCTTTCATCAACATCAGGTGCATCACATTTTATGAAACATACAGGTGCGGAAATTGACGAATGCGACTATTTTGGAGTGCACGCATTCGAAAATCCCAAGGAAGGCTGTTGCCAAAATGTTCATATCCTGACACAATTATCATATCCATGTTCTCGAACGACAGAAAATCCCCTTCCAGATAAAAATAAGATGGTTTGTTTATTTGTTGGATATATTTTGATGAATGCCTTTCCTCAGAAATAGCTACCACTAATAGGAATAGCTATTGTTATCACTGGATGTGATTTTTCTAAGGGCGATATATTCGCGGTTGTGTTTATCTAGTCACTTATGGTCCTATTATATTACCCTAGACATGTGTGTGGTTAAACTAGGGGTTTCGCGCCCACAGACATCTTGATATTGTTGCAATTATGCTGAAGGTGGCGTGTGACCATATATTTCTTCTCGGCTGGTGAAATATTTCAAACAATGAGTTAATAATTTACGGTGACGGTCGTATCAACGAGGTAAAATTAAAGAGTAGAAAATGTGTTATTACTCCTTTAGTATTTTGTCAGCTAACATACACTGCCATTACAAGCTGTTGCATATTACCAAGCATATCCAACTAATTTTAAAACACATTCAGTTAGATTGATTTCAAAGCAATAGAAACACGTTGTATATCACTGCGTTGAAATAGAGAAATACAGCATGTGATATATTGTATGCAGCCCAAGGAATGTGTGATGTGAATGTCCAAGGTCAAGGCTGCACCGGAACAGGAATGTACACTTATATGTTTTAGAAGGATTTGAGAGAAATATTTGCATAAAAGGATACAGTTTGTTTAAAAATAAATTAAAATCCTGGTTTGAAATCCCATACGGATGCGATAAATCAGTCTATAAGTTACTGTATTATGTATCACCGACACTTGATTTAATGAAATTTAAACAAGTTGAAAGAAAGAACGGATAGGGACGAATTCTACAACCAGCGTACGTGTACGCGTTTGGAGTATGCAGATGTGTGTATTTGTGAACAGCGTGTGCCTTTGTTAATCATACTGGCTTAAACTCGTATTAATTAAACAAAAACTCGTCCAGGTTCTACAAGCTTAGGAATTCGATTTTAAGTCCTGTCTGTTGTACAAATGTTTGATTGGTCCAGAGGACTGGTGCAGACCATGTTTCATTTCGAGTATTATGAAGCTACTGAATACACAATGCCATGAATACACAATGCCATGAATACACAATGTCATGAATACACAATGTCATGAATTCACAAATGTCATGAATACACTGCTCTTTGATCTGGACTTAACGTTTACTGTGTTTGCAAATTCTGTCAGTTTTTTTTGTTCATTTCGAGTTTGTAGCAAAGTTGAAACTACGAGGACTTATTCAGAGTCCCTGCCCTAAAATGCTACCAGTCAATTTGAACTAACATTAATTAACTCTAATTGATAGTCTCGGACACTCGTAAAATCTGGTTTTCTGGGTGTATATGTCGAAACAACTGATCATCTCCACTCAGTTCTACTACATGTGCAAGTGAAAACATTGTAGATTGTGAGCACTTATGAATGCGCAATGTGCATGCTGTGATCATGTTATTATTGAAGCTTATTTCATTTTCAAGAAGATACGTACATACATCACGTGCACAAATCGTTTCCGTATCCAGATTGAGTTAAATGTGTATTTACCGTGTAAATTTAAAAGTAGAATGTACATCAATGCCGTATATATATACATTTGTAGAGGTGTGTGTGTGTGTGTGTGTGTGTGTGTGTGTGTTTGTTTGCTTGTGTTGTTCAGGTACGTCAAATGCTTTAGCTATATGTACGTAATGACTGCTTGTCTAACCAACCACCGTGCAATACAATGTTTAATTGAAACCTGTTTTCCCCAATGCCACCTAGCTAACGTTAATTTAGTTAATGTAGTTCCCCAATCTCTTTCTCCTATCCATGTTGACGGGATGACGATTTTTATATCATGCAACTTACGTACTTGATGCATATAACATAAACACAGGGTTGATACATTGAATGCTTTCTTATGTTGTTGACAGGTGGAACAGGATATGAAGGAAAAGTGCTCATTTTCACGAACAGGTGGATATCATCACTGATATTAACAGTAATGACAATACTCGGACTCGTGAAACCTGTTCTGCTTCTCTCTCTCTCTCTCTCTCTCTCTCTCTCTCTCTCTCTCTCTCTC
>VKKT01001442.1:62305-73547 GCA_008038995.1 Haliotis laevigata | reverse complement strand
TCACTGTTAGAAGGTTTCGACTGTTTAGAACACCCTCAGCACAACAGATGACAGTATGGATTTCACTGTTACAAATTTATTAGACAATACTGGACTCTCGTATGTTTTTGAAAACCCCTCAATTTGTACAACCCAATGACTGGTCTCAATAGTTGAACATATTGTTTTCACTGTTAGAAGGTTTCGACTGTTTAGAACACCCTCATCACAACAGATGACAGTATGGTTTTCACTGTTAGAAGGTTTCGATTCGACTGTTTAAATCACCCTCACCACCACAGATGACAGTATGGCTTTCACTGTACTCAAAGTATCAAATTCAGGCTGAGTATCTAGAAACAAATATACCTCCATCAATGCATTCACCTGTGATATTGGATACATGGTTTGATGCACCCTGCAACATGTGCACAATGACCTGACTGCATATTTCTATGGGATCGGCAGTCATCTGCTTTTCAATACACATCACAATTATGCAGCATGCGACCCCGGCCTTGAAACTGCCCTGTCTGTTTTAAATCACAAATATCATTATGATTTCTGCTTTCTGACTGTTGCACCTTAAAGATAAATATTGGTCCACAATACCCAGGGTTTGCTGTCACTGGATCGTCTGGTCACGACTCGGCTACGTGTAGACTACCACCGGAGCTGAGTTGTGCCACGGTGTCAAACAAACACTTACACTTACTCGTGTGAGTTCCAGCAGGACATGCCCTCACTTACCATAACACCTGGTGTGAACACTGATTTTCAATGAAACAATAATTTCATTTAACTGTTGTTTTGCTTTTTGTACACATTAGCATCTGTACGTAAGACACATGGTTGTTCCTCCAGACAATTCAAATCGTTGTTTCGAACATTAATCGCCAACAGTTTCATCCTACTCATAAATACCGAACATAGGGAGCTGGCCACATTAATATTTCATTACGCTAATTTCATACTTAATACAGTAATCGATATATCCATATGAACCATGTTCAGTGATCCTATGAATGGGTCAATCTGACCTTAATTCGCATTGGCAAAGGTAGGCAGTGATCCAGAAGCAACATGTGTGTCTGCACAAAGTCATGTGTACGTATCTAAGGTGACAACTGAGCACGAGACACCCAAAGAATGCAGGCGGGTATAACGTGAATGAGCATTAAAAAAAGCATCAAAACGTGGACGGCCTTGGCCCAGATAGCGGTCAGTCCATCCAGCACGAGCTCATTCATTGGTCCGTTTTAAGCCAATCAGATTACGGTTTTCAATATCGATCGAAGATCGACTGGGGATTCTGCGTAGCATTTCTAGTTCGTCTATAAATGTGCTTTGTCTGTGATAAGTGTAACACTACATTGGACGACGAAAGCAGCCAGTGCAGGCCTGAAAACGACCACACTGTATACACATGGCTGGATAAGTCTAACAAAGGGAGAGAACTCCCTCGGTGCGGACTGTGCACCGCAGAATGTCAACCTGAAAACTACCTGTTTGACTATTGAAATTTGAGTCATGTTAAGCAACGCAAGTCGTTGTTGAGTTAACTTATCATGTTCTCTTGAAATGAGCGCATAGTTGGAGACTAAATGACTATAATTTACCCGTTTAACATTGTTATTCCGTTATACAGAGGTGCGTCAGGATGTCGGTTAAGGAGGAATGCTTCATAGAAACCTATTTTGTACAGTGAAGTGAAGATGGACATCTGGTTGTACCTTTTCAGTTATTTTATTAATTGATTACGTTCATGGTCTGTTTGTTAAACAGCTGTATAATATTCAATGGACTCTCAGTTCATGTATCACTAACGTAGTCATTGGTTTTTCATGGATTATAGTCACGTTTTTGTGGTTTTTATGCCTTTTGCATTTTATGACATTCTGCTTGGTATGAAATTTAATGCTTAGCAGTATTAGCCTACTGCAAGAAATGTAACACTCCATCTTGGGCACATGTATCAGTCGTGTAAGTTTCTAAAACTTTTGTTTTGGCGAGTAACTAGTATCAGGCGCGTAGTAAGCCAATTTTTTCGTGTAAGTCCTTTATTTTTAGATAGTAATGAGGGTTATCGTTTGACGTTTCATGATTTCAGTAACTTCAAAATGTTGATATCTTATCAATATTTTGAAATCATAAGAAGGAGAACTTAGTGTAGTCTACCATTAATTCAGACAGAATAATCATTTGATTGAAATGTGACTTCCTCATATGCAAACATGTTTCGACATTGTTTAACCCATATTTACTGTATTGATACAATACCATGCATCGAGTACTTTTTTTCTCACTGAAATGATAAACAAACAAAAAATAAACAAAGACAAAATAAATCTGTATTCAACGCTGGTCATGTAGTGTAATGTTTCAAACTGTTCCAAAGGACTTCCCTGAAGCCTGAATATCACTAAGTCATAAATGAACATCAGCAAGTACTAGAATGAAAAGTTGCATTGCTGGAATGGTGGACCTTTTTGAAACCTTGATGATTTCTACATAAAACCGTGCCGAATAGCTACAGAATGGAGTAGCGCATAAGTTTTCGTTGACGGGCGATTGTAAATACCTGAATTTCAGGAATGATTCACATATAATCATGACTTAAACAAAACGATGTAAAAACAATCATCAGTGAAAGAAATACATATTTGAAATTCATGATATGAAAAACAGCATGTTTACTGTACATGGTGACCATTGGTAATGCATTGTTATCAAAGAATATTGAAGTCAATATAATTCATAGTGGGATTACAATTTGAAATGATTCTGATAACGTGTAAAAAAACAACATTCTTTAGCAAAAATCATGTGTAAGCCCGGGCTATTTGTAAAAGGGTATCTACGCCCCTGGGTATCATCACTATATGAACGAGCCTTCGAATACCTTTTCATGCTTGGTACTTTATCTCGAACTAACCTTTATGGATAATCGGGGGTTTCACGGGTTATGAAAGTGTCTGTATTAACGAAGTTTTGTTTCAATGTAATTACAACATTGTACTGTCTGTTAGAAACTTCATTTTCCCTAATTTAGTATTTAATGCAGTGTTTTTAGACAAATTAGAAAGTTTCAACACTGGGTACTGTTTTCGTATTCTGCATGTCACAGTATATTTTTTACAAAATTGTTTTGAATTTTTTCTCTTCGTTTGTCCACATTCATCCGGCATGCAATCTGAAACGTTGAATCGATTTCATCTTTGCTATTTATCGCTCCACTGCTATAAACATAAATGTGCGTGTCCAATAAAACTTGATTGTGCATAATCACAACAGTTTGTTGATTGTTTAATATAACCATGCATAGCACATGCTCAGCAACTCATCCACATGCCTTATGTCTTTGCTGGGACTGGAAAAAGAGTGCTATTTTGACAGTGAGAGTAGCAGTATACGTAGTAGCAGAAGCAGTACTAGTAGTAGCAGCAGCAGCAGCAGTAACAGCAGAAGTAGTAGTGGTAGTATTTCTCTGTAGTCACCATACAGCTCTTCACAAGGGTCTACACAAGAACAGCTTTGGTTATATGATATTACTATAACAACAACGACGCTGCTGATGATGATGATGTATTGCACGAATGTGATACTCCAACTCGACTTAAAAGAGGTCGGTCTGATTACCGGTATCAGTGCGGTCGCTCCAAGGTCAAAACTTTGATATACATCATCCGAAAGCACGAAGCAAGCCTATACTTAGACTTTATTAGTTGAGGTCTGCATTGATAGCACAGAGCAATATCCAATATCCAAATCCACATGACCTGACATGTTGTAGTCAGCTGAACTGACAAAATCAAGTTGTGGGGTCACTAGATGAGACGGATGTCCTTGCCATATAACAATAATAATAAAAATAATAGACTATTTATATAGCGAATGTATGAATATCCGTGACATGCTCAAAGCGCACAAAATGAAGAGTTCCCGAGTCACTATATACAAGTAAGTCAAAGAAGAGAGATTATTGGGGGTCACCGATGAAAATCTAATTTGTAGAGGTATGTCTTGAGTTGGCTCCTGAACGAGGAGATGTCAGTACAGAGGCGGAGAAGAAGTAGATTGTTCCATTCTACAGCAGCAGAGTAGGAGAAGGTTCGGCGTCCATGTAAGGTTGATCGTACTTTCGGGACTTTGAGGATGTTTTTACTCTGGGTTATATGGGTGATCAATTGAATATTTGGCTGTAATATTGTATATCTATCTTTCACAAACGACGCGAAAATTACCTCCACATAATTTTTTAACATTTAAACATACCTTGTTCAGTTCTAAAAGAAATTACATTTCCTGTATTGTGTTTCTAAATAATTAAACAGATTTGCAATCAATTCATTCTGAAACTTTATCTTGGAAATAGAAGTGAGTGAGTTCAGTTTTACGCCGCTTTTAGCAATATTCCAGCTATATCACGGCGGAGGACACCAGAAATGGGCTTCACACATTGCACACATGTGGGGAATGAAACCCGGTCTTCGGCGTTACGAGCGAACGCTTTAACCACTAGGCTACCCCACCGCCCCTGGAAATAAAAACGTTACTGAATTGTGTTCAAACTAAACGATGTTCGAAAAGAGCAATTCTACTGAATAATTTGTCTAGAATGATTTTGGCGTCACTACTTGATGTATATTTCCTCGGTATGATGTAAAATAATTAAGAGCCAAAAATAGTCGCAAGACATATTTGTTAAAAGCAGGGTTCATTGTAAGATTCTGACTGTGTTATAAACAGTTTTCGCGGTGAGTCTTCCCTGCCCCACCTGTGGCAAGAAGAGCTTAAATAACACTCTGCATGAATTATGATCCGCACTGAACTTAGTTTGAGAACAATTATACAGTTCCTCGCCCTGTATGAAACAAACAGGTCCTGGATAATACATGATTATATATTATAATCTCAAATTAATCCTTTTATACTGCGCTGAAACTTTGAGAATATATACCTTGATGATATTTGCACCGTCACAAGCCCCGTGACTACTGACATATGTAGTTGCCATAAAATTTCCCGCTACACATATAGCGATATTCTATGTATATTATGATATGTTCTGTTTCGTGTTTGCCGTGTCAATTTTAGTTAGCTCCTGTTGAGTCTTGCGCAAAACATAAACAAGTAATCCGTCAGAACCAGACAAGAAAATACCACGCCTGGCAATTTCTTTGTGCACAAAACAAGACACTTAAACGGGCACTGATAAGCATGTATGCAATCTAATCATAATTTGAACACTTTCTATGCGAGCTGTTTGTGAATATAGGCGGGTTGTAGTATAATGGGCTATGCATTTAGAAGCGATTTCTTATCGTAATGGACGGGTTTTGTCTCGTATATTTCGGAGTATAGAAGGTTCTTACAACATGCATACAGACATCGGTGACGCCATGCCCCGTGCATGCAATGGATAACGCTGGACACTACCAGTACACATGTACAAACATATATTTTACATGCTTATCTCATAATATTGTTTTCTAATTAACAACAGATATGCAGTGTTTTCTATTACTTATGTGTCTAATCATAGAGGAAGGTTAATCAACGCATCTGTAGGTGAGATGTGGAATTTCAACTCAAACGCGACTTTCAAATTCTGTACAAGTCTGTACGACACGAGGGAAGATTTCAACTTTCCAATAGCCAACCCTCCTTTCAAGTATGGCAATATTTCACAACTTTAGAGGAACAATCGAACATGCTCTTTTAACCAAGATTTCAAAGAGCGCGCTACCACTCTTCCTCAGAGGTTGTTCGAAACATGATTCAAGCCCTCGGTAAAGCTATTAAATAGTTTTATGGTAGACATGTTTAGGACATTTCCAAATCTGATGCATCGTTGACAAAAATGATGTCCAATGCAAATCTCTATTTTGACTTACATCATACGTTCCAGAATTATTTTAGGTGAACAAATGACTAGCATATGTTTATGATGGGAGCCACCGATGGACCGGGATACGCTCACCTTGTCGTGAACACCTGGTGTCATCGCTACCTAGTAGTTTACGGTATGTGTTATTTTTTTATGCATTTACAAAGTTTCAGTGAACATGAATAAGAAGTAAATATATATATTGAAATAATTTATTATTACATGTTTGTATATTTTCGATGAAGACGAATGAGAAGAGAAAGATATATGACTGTTTGTCTATATTCTGTGTAAAATGGATGTGAATAATCTTAAACAGTTCATGTGTACATGTTCTTTGAGTCAAAACCTCGTGATAATTTGATAATCAGAGACAGGTTTACTATTGCGACTCGTGAAAGTGACACATAGTGCTCTACTCGATGTCAGTATTTATATCCTCTTGTAGGAATGCCTATTGTGTTGAATGTTACTGCTTAAATAAGCCCTTGACATAACGTCGATTTTGTATGCCAGTACACTTAATTCGTGCACCTGCGTAGTGTTCGTGTGCTGCCACGTAACTTTGAATGGTCGTAAATTGTTCCACGATGTGTATGATGAGTGTATGTGTGTGTGTGCGTTTGCGTGTGCGTTTGCGTGTATTTCTGTATCGAAGTACCGCTTATTCAACTATACAGACGTATTAAAAGGATTACAACTGTTTTTTAAACATTACATTATGAAACAGGGTACCTGCAGTATGTAAGAAAACAAGTCGTTAGACAACCCCAGACAGCGGTATACAATCCATGGCTAGAATGTTGAAACCACCTATACCATTCACGTACATGTCCCTTTTGACGCTCATGCGACTGAAAAAATAAAACAAATACACGGACCTAGCTTACGAAATGTCACGCTTTCATTTCAAGTATTTATTTATTTATTTATTTATTTATTTATTTATTTATTTATTTATTTATTTATTTATTTTATTTATTTATTTATTTATTTATTTATTTATTTATTTATTTATTTATTTATTTATTTATTTTCGTCCATTCATGTTCGTCTGTACATCACAATAACAAATGTATTTAATGTATATATTTGTGCGTGGCATAGACCTTTGTGATCAGCTGATCAACAGACATGAGGGAGACGGTGAATCCCCCCTGTGATGCCCCAGGAGGACCTGCAGGGAAGGAGGTGCCTGTGTGTATAGTGCTCCTAGTAGTATCTTGTATATATCTGTTCTCATCTGTGATCTATTCTCAGCGATGGGAATCGCCGTGGGGTGTTCCTTTCAAGTTAGCAGTTTAACGGGACAGCATATATTACAATTTGTAGCTCTGTGGATTTGAATTTGTACCTAGTGATCATATACATGTACTTAGATAGGCACGCACTCACGCACGCACGCACGCACACACGCACGCACACACACATACATACATATATATATCAACTGTCATCCACAATCTGACTGCGGTACACGAACAGGATTGATGCTTTTTCCACTGAAGCTACTAAAGCCTGCTAACTGTGCTATTTGCAGTCCGGACCCAGGCTGATATTATTGTTATATCTAAATAGAACCTGTTAAAGGAAAAACAACAACATTCCAATTCGAATTGGAATTTAAAGTTCAAAACTATTAGTTCGAGTATTTTGGAGGTTGTCTTATATTTTTAGCCGCAATAAAAGTAGATGTACACTTTCTTTTGTCCGATAGGTTATTGATTCCGTCCAATCCGACGCCAGCATACAATGACAATAGCAGGAAACAGATTCTCACGGACAATGCAGTAGCTTCCGGTATAAAAATATGTCTCCAAATATTCTCACTTGTAGGATGCTCGAACCGTCAAACCTGATTGGTTAGGGCATTGCTTAATGAGTACAATAGGCTGCTGACCTCCGATGATGGGTTTCCTGCGTTCATCGAAATTATTTAAGTTTACTCGGAGTCCTACTACAGGCCCCTGTTATAAGTAACCTCAATGAGACACACAATTGGTTTTACAAGTGAATAATTGTAATTGTTCTAGGTAAACGCTCTTCTAAAATGTTCCTGTCTGATTAGAAAGACAATTATAGTCTAACTTGTTAACGCCTATGCATATGGTAATTAATATCATGCGCATCATTTTATGACACATGAAGTGGGTGGGGGTGGGGGTAGAAGGGGGTGGGGGGTCTGAGGGTGTGGTAGGGATATGGTGGTGGATTGTTTGTGTGTATAGTGGGGAGAGGGGAGGGGTGGGAGAGGCGGCCGTATCGGCCAAATGCGCAGTGCAGAATTTGTATTTGAGTTGCAGAATTTGACTTTGACGTTGACGTTGACGTTGCCAGAGACATATGATCGTGGTTCCTATACCTGTTTCCAAAGGTTTGTTTTTGCTGCACCCAAGCCCGTGGCTTTAGCCGTTGTGGTGAACGTTTAGGAACTATATTGCTTTGTGGTTTGTTCATGCATCAAGCTGTCTTTCCTCATTTTGTGTCATGATTTAACAGCTCGTAGACGGAAAAAGTAGAAATCATGGTATGTTGACTCAAACCCATTGAACGTCACGAAGTGCGTTGGAGATCTGAAAGATAAAGCATAGTCAGGGACTCTATTTAAGGTGAACAATTGACGTTCCTCTTCATGTGTTTGTGACGCTGGTTCTCGAACACCTAATATCATCAATATATGATACTAATTTTTAAACAGATGTGTATCATTCAATCTTCTTATAAAATGCACTCTACTTTAGATAGATCTTTTTTATAGGAATGGAAGTGTTTTTGAGAGCTTTTACTTCTAATGATTACCCGTGAAGATCCGCTTAGAATTGATCTTCAGTAACCCATGCTTGTCGTAAGAGGCGAGTAACTGGATCGGGTGGTTAGGCTTGCTGACTTGATTGACACATGTCATGGTATCCCATTTGGGTAGATCGGTGTTCATGCTGTTGATCACTGGATTGTATGATCTAGACTCGATTATTTCCTGACCGCCGAGATAAAGCTGGAATAGTGCGGCGTTAAAAAACAAACCAACCAACCAATCTAATGATTACTCTCCTTACAGTGGGACACATCTGTATGTTGACCGTGAAACGCTCACATTCCCTCACTGCATATGTTCGTGCTCGGGGCAATGGCATGCGCATCAACAAACAAAACAGTCATGTCATGCTGAATATCTAATCAACTAGAATTTTTGTTCACGTTCATATAAGTCAGTTCACCTACTTCAATTATATAAATGTTATACACTAACCTAAACACGTTATCATATTAAATTATGAGTCAAACAATAACGTTAACGAATGTCAATTATTCTTTTGTACAAAATGTAAATATTTAAATATTTACAAATATGCCCCTAACAAAAGCAAACAATTGAACCCCAACATACATTTTTCACAAACCCAACCCCCAATGAATGTTTTATACGATAAATTAAAGTTCGAATTACTAATATTAATTTTGACTGCATTTCCTATCAAATATTCGAGGGGTTTTCAACCGTTATTCCAAGGAATACATTACATTTGATAAATTATCAACGAGAATTGCATTGTTTCGCATAATGTCAAGAATTATTAGCATTTAACGTCTTTTATCTCCACAAGGATAACAGCATTTTAACCAGGTCACCACTAAATGGGAGTTCTACCTAAATGTAATGAATGCAATAACGGTGTTGTGTCGTTGAACAATAGTTGTATGCCAATATTGTAGTGATAACTAGTAAGTCAGTGCAAAACCTTGAAAAGTGGAATGAATGTCCTCTGTTATCCTGACCACTCTTTGTAGGAAACAAGGATGGTGAAATCGTCTACGGCGACGCTATCTGTTCCCAGGTGTATTACTCAAACATGCCCGAAACCTATGAGTTCGAATCCAAGATTCAAGATATACACACAGTTGCTTATTAATAGGTGAGGATCCTCCATTTTGTATCCTGTGTCGCAAGAAACACAATCACGTTCAGCTTGACTGTTTTGATGTTTTCATTACTAAGGGTAATTATCACAATGTTAAAACACCCAAGGATATTTTAATAATGTGGTATGCTTTTATGAAAGAAATAGAATTGTTTGAAAACATTTGATAAATATTTTGTTTAAGTAGATGAATAGCACAGTCCCCATGATGAAGTGATGGTGTAAATCCAGCTAGAGTTGAGTTGAGTTTTACGTCACATCGGCATTATTCCAGCCATAATATATCATAGCGACCAGACCAAGTCAGCATTCATAACCAATTAAAGTACAAAGTCCAAATGATTTTTTTAAACCATGTATATTCATTACATTACTATTTACACACAGAATATGTCATAGCACCAAATGTACATAACATAGTTACAATTTATTATACAGATCAATTTCCATTAAGTAGTTCAAAATTAAATCCAGCTACGGACAATGCAGGAAGGAAAACTACTGTCCTCATGGTGCTCAGTATTGTGATCTGCCGTCAGTTGGTGGTGATATATAGCCTCTTTGTATATTGGATTGTCCTAAAAAATATAATAGTTTTAGATTTACATGCTTGTTTTGCATATATATCTGTATCATTCTAGTTGCTGTAACTGTCCTTATTCGACCGGTGTTTTTTTTAAATCTAAGTATAATATGTATAATATAAGTTTTTTGTTTAAGACACAATATCGCTGAATACTGCCGATGTCTGCTTCGATGGGCACTGCCGATGTCTGCTTCGATGGGCACTGCCGATGTCTGCTTCGATGGGCACTGCCGATGCCAAAGTTATCTAATAGCTGCACAAGTGCTGGTTTTGTTTACACATCAACATACCATGATATCACTAAAGTGTAGTTCGACGTTACATCGAATTTACTCACATATTTGTTTCCCCATGTTAGTAACGGTGGTGCCCCCTGTTGTTTCAGAGAAGATTGTCAACAGGACGCCAAATGAAACAGCAATTTTCACACTTGTGTTTTTGATACACCAAAAGACTATTTCACTCACGTTAACCAGTGGTTACCCGATAACTGTGATGATTATGACTGCACTGGTCCACCACTCAGCGCGATAAGTTAATGAGTGGGTGAGCTGGCGAACCAATCGGTTTACCCACAGCCGGCCAACACGTGATCTAAACACAGTCGCACACGCGTGCATCCACACACATACTTGCACATGACACAGACATACACACAGTCACTCGGACATACACACAGACACTATCACACATACATAAGTCACACATATGTGTACAGACATACGGATAGATACATACCTAAACCACTCATATTCACACATATACATGCAAATATAATACAAACACATATATATGCATACATGCCTGCATGCATGCATGCATACATACATACATACATACATACATACATACATACATACATACATA
>VKKT01001438.1:90407-101358 GCA_008038995.1 Haliotis laevigata | reverse complement strand
GGGTTCCTTGACTTGACGCCTTCACGGCAAGCTGTTTTGCAGACCAGTTTGGGTACGCCGCCACGAGATGTGCGATACGTCGTCTGTCATTTGCCCCAAGAGTAGCACGACGTCCCGATCCAGCCTGTCGCTCTGTCCCTAACCCTGCATCAAATTTCGGTAAACAGAGGCCCAATGCAGTCCCGTCAGTTTCACAAGTCTAGTTACAGGGTTCTAGACCTGGGTTCGAATCCCAAATGGGCACAATGTGTTAGGCCTATTTCTGGTATCCCCCGCCATGATAATGCTGGAATATTGCTGAAAGCAGTGAAAACCATACTCACTCACTCCTATATATCCGTGCATACTGGATGCACATCAGCATCTTGTGAAACTGTGGTAAGATCATGATGATAATGACGATATATATTACGACTACTATTACTAGGGTGTCATGATTCGCCAATGTGTCCATGAATTGAAAATTTACATCTGATGACATACACTCAAATTAATGTGTTGTCTTTCTCATTTCATTAAAATCATATCTTAGTCCTCACTAGTTTTAAACTAAGATCTTAGGTGTGCTGGCTCTGAGGGTGTGGGTTCGTATCCCGGATGAGACTCAACCCAACAAAAGTACTGGAATCTGTAGTTTAGTAAGAAAGTGTAATCCCAAATATAACATATGTTACATTTGTCCACTTTCTACATGACATTATGTATTCATAAGATCTTATGACATCCCATTAAGGGTCACATCAAAACAGTCTTTTGCAAAGTAAGGGACCAGTGAAATGACTTACAAGAAGTTGACTTAAGCCAATCTGATGTCACTTTTTTCAAACTCTACAGCACTAGTTTCAAATGGTGACTTCCATTAAAGAAATTGTATATTGCTTCAAAATACACAACAAATTCTCTAATATCTAACAGAGGGCTGATATTGTATCATAATACATACCACAGGCTATTTCAAATGTTTCCAGCTTTGTTGCAAAAGATTGTCAAAATTGCCCTCAATCTTTTTGAGGTTGCCTGATTAGAAAACATATCAATCACTTTCATTGGCGAGATGGTCATTCTGACAAAACATTCTGGTATGTCGTCAGATGTTTGTTGAGATTATGTGAGAACTCTGAGATTAGGTGTGCTTCTGTATTTGCATAAAGTATCCATGAAGGTGATCTCCTGTGCCTCTGGTTCTCAGGTAACTTTTGTTCTTGCTTTCACATCTCCTTATAATCTTCACCGACTATTCGAATAGATTATCTACTGTGGTCATTTGTGCAACATTATATCAATCAAGACCGCATGTAAATGGGTTTTTTCAATGGCATGATTGTAATCTAATTTATGTCAACAGGATATCGATCCTGAGAGGATGAATCAGGGCAATTCGTCCATCTGTTTCAAATGTCAAACACAATACAAGTCTCTCAATGACAAATTCACAGCAATGATGCAGGATACTTCATCAGAAATCTGTATGGATGTTGTGGATATGGTGAGTTACACTCAGTGACTATTTCACAATGCATTTTGCAATATTCCAGATATGCAACAGTGGTTTGTATGCTTTCTTGATAAGACAAACCTGTGAATTATATTATGACAGGGTTTTACAGCGTCTTTCAAAAATGGGAGTGATGGTGACTCAGTGAATGTATTTTTTAGTTATTTTCTAATTTTACGAGTCATGAAAATATTTTGTCAATGATATAATTCCATTATTAATGCTAACTAAAGCATTTTTTGTGTGTAATAATCTCCTCTGCTGTAAGTAATCTGATGCATTGCATAGCAACTTATTTAATTTCATAGTAACTAAATCTATTCATTCATAGCATACTTGAATATAATGAAACTTTGAAATACACCTGTTATTTTATTTATCATAATTTAACATGTTGTTACAACAACTTTTAGCTAAAAAATATTGCATCAACTATGACTTGTGTGAAAATATTTTGGGAGTATTTTCCAAAATTGTTGAATCAAATATCAAGGAATTATGCATCATGTAAAAACTGTTATGAGCAATGATTTAGTCTTAACTCACTCCATGAACAAACACTAAGTTTAAGTTCTGTATAATGTTTCTTACCAACAACGAAGATAATTTCTCCTTGGAATTATTCAGTTCAGTTGGTTTCTAGTTGGATTGTAACTGGCATTATTTCAGATGAACTACACAAGACTGATGTGGAGTACAGCTTACAACTGTTCTCATCGTAATGGAGATCTTGCACCAGTGTTGGTCATAACTGGGGTTATATGTGCTTTGCCGGTGATATTCTACGTTGCCAACAGACTAACTGGACAAGTTAATGAGAGGACAATTGTTGTGCGTAAGTGCTCATCTGCATACCCTTGTACTTTGCTTCATACATTCTATTACATAGCCAAGCCTGTCTAATTGTTACAGAGATGTCAACTCCAAAGTGTTGCAAGTAGTAGCTTCAAGGATCAAAATTAGTAGCTTGACCATAAAAATTAGTAGTCAGCTAAATACTTAAAATCATGATGGATTCTGACTCTATAATCTGAGAAAGATAATGTGACAAAAATCAAGAGTGAAGCTTCAATTTCACATACCCCAAACAGCAGATTTCCAAAATGTCACTCACTCATTCCAGTTCAAATATGTCAATCATTAAACTTGATGAATGGTTGAATGGAAGATGGTAAGTGAAGTCAAAAAAAGTATTTTATCGACGAAAATATATATGTTTTTGTCTATATATCCCAGTTTTAATGATCTTTCTTCAAATTTCGTAGTTTTTTTAGTGCAATCGTATTGGCTAAAATTCGTAGCGACTACGATAAAATCGTAGAGGTCGGCCTGTCTGTTGTTAAGGTGAAAGACAAACTCACCAATATCATACAATTCACATGTATAAAATTTAGTTAGTCAGAAATAAGCAGGGCTTGTGTGCATCTGGAAACAGCCTCCACCTTGGCTTTCATTCACATCATCTTGTTTACAGGAGACTTGTCAAATGACCATTAAAAATATTATCACGATTAAACAAATCTCTTCACTTACCATTTTTAAGTTGAGTGTAGTTTGTTAGGAACTGTCCTAGTCCAAAGATTATTTCAGTGTTTGGTGGAAACAGTGACTTCTATTCCATATTTAAGGTCCAAAATTATTACACTGATATCACCCTTGAAGGTATGAAAACAGTTCCTTTTATCTGAAATTTACTTAAAACAACACTGACACCTTGGCGAGTGTACATGTAGATGGACTGACTGACTGAGTTTAGTTTTACGCCGCTTTAAGCAATATTCCAGCAATATCACGGCGGGGCACACCAGAAATGGGCTTAACCCATTGTGCCCATGTGGGGAATCGAACCCGGGTCTTCGGTTGACGAGCCAACGCTTTAACCACTAGGCTACCCCACCGCCCTGTACATGTAGATGGAACTGACATCAGATGTTCATTCTTGACGTCACATTTGCCAGCCTTAGAATTGACTGCTTGAAGAAAGCCTGTCGTACAGACCCGTGGCAGATATTATTCGAACACCTGACGTAATTTCCATAGATTTACATGTTATTTCAGTGTAGCATAAATAATTTTCATGAAGTGAGTTTAGGATGGATCTTTGTAAAATTTGACAGGCAAATTTGAAATCATCTCTGCTCTGCGCACATAATTTAAGTTCAGTTTTCCAACCACTATTTAACTAACGACATCGCATTTATCAACTTACGTATGGTTCCACAATGCCCACTCGCAAAGGTCGCCATGTTAAAGGAGTTCACAGCACTCTACATATGTTGATTAAATTGTTGCAATTCAATAAATAAGCAATGAAAAATTAAACAGAAAGTATGTGATAGTAGGTAAGATGATTCCTCACAAAAATGTGCAAAATTTGACTTGGATCTTACGCAAATTAAATTCATGAAAATTATTAATGCCACACTAAATTAACATGTAGGTCTATGGAAGTATGTCAAGTGTCCGAATATAACTGGCACGGGTCTGCAATTATCCATCAGAGTGGCCAACGCTTTAGCTTAAACTTTAATCTTCATTGTAATTTAATCTGTTTCACTGATGTGTCAAAGCATTAAATTTTGTGCATGTTATAGAATTAATTCCACATTTTATGCCAGACTAATTCTTCTAATGTATCCATTTCAGCAAAAAGAATGAAGCGTCCCAAATCCTACGGGTCAATGAGTAGCAGTCAGCAGACTGTTCTGAACTCCCAAAGAAGATAATGAGATAATGAGTGATATTGTGTACAAATAAACATCCAAAACATACCATAATACATTGCCAAGGTAACATACCTCTGTCTGTTTGTAAGCTGTTCCCAAGCAGGAGGGGTACAGTAATATGACATATTTGTTATGAAATCGCGCAAAGTTTGTGCAATAAGATGGTTGCCTGTACATTAATTTATGATGTACAAGATTTTGTTGTTTGGTTATTCATGAGCTTCTGTAATTAAAATTGTTTTCTGTTTGAAACTTACTGGATTTGTTTTGATTCAGATCTTGCCACTCAAGCACCTTAGTATTTTTGTCTGTTTTAAATGACATTTTGGTAATGATGACATATACTGCCATGTAACTTGGTTATATGCTGGATGCATGGTTGGTCTGACCTGTCTGAGGCAATAAAGAGTTACATCCCTTGACCTTGCAAAACTCAAGAATTAATCTACCATCACCTTATACCTGGGCCAATTGATTTCATTAAAAGTGGTACATATCTCTTTCCTCCCAAGCTGATGACATGCTAATACTAAGATGAAATACACTGACATCAATACCTGTCAAACATATACTCTTCAGCACCAAATACTATCGTGTGTTCATGGCAAGGATCTGATAACCTGTCTTCATTGTTACATCAAAATTATGGCCTTCTGGATTAGAAGATATAGTCTTATGCAGTTTCTGAACTAGATAATCCAGTATTATGTGGGATGTTATTAAACACTGTAGATTCAAGTTAAACACATCCACAAGGAGGCATGTACAACCTGGAAGGAGTTCAATATTCCCATGTGTTGAGTTACACCTGTATCACATTGGGGTTTTCTCTCACATTAAAATGATATGACATAATATAGTTGCAAAACTGTTTGAAGCACCATAAATGTCACTCACTCATTTATACCACATTCTAGAAAGGCCAATATCCATGCAAATCTTCTGTGTTCTTGCCAAATTACTACATGTACAAAAATGGAAATTTGAAAACTGCTAGTCTTGAGCACATACTTTGTGTACCCTTCTGTCAAGTGTAAATTGGCATGGCTCCCATTGCCAAAAGAGTGAAACATAATGCCATTTAAAAGCGGTCAAATGTAACATGTGAAATTGGGGACTACAGTTTCTTAGTAAAGTACAAAAACTAGTACATGTTTGGTTGAGGCACCTAATCACCAGCACTGGATCGCTGAGTTAGTTCGTTGCTTCACTCTGAGAGTGTGGTTTTGAATACCAGGTGGATTCAACCTTGAAAAGTACTAGAATCTGTACTTACCGGTTACTGAGGAAGTGTAATCCCAAATAGAAACTATGTTATATTTGACCACTTTCTGAAAGGCATTGTTTATTCAAAGTTTGTTACTGTATCCATTAGTGGACACATTGTCTTGTGAAAAAACAAGCTGGAAAGCAGGGAAAATAAACAATGATTTATGATGTCAACAAATGCAAATATGAACAACAGTCTTCATGTTTGGACAGAAACCACAAAAATATTGTAGACAGAGAAATAGTAAGTACCAGTACTCATTATAGATGTCTTATATTATCATTAAATATTGTGTAAATCAAGTTATGAACATGGGGAATCCAAATCTTTATCTCTCTCTATTACAAACAAAACATTAAGCACATTGAGTGCTCATAACAACAACAATTTTGCAAGTAACCATGAAATGTGTGTCATGGCTTTAACTAAGATAATAATGGATTCATCTTTTCATTATGTATTGATGTAAACAAACAAGGGTAGGGTCAAGCATTTAGCCAACCTGTACAAAGCAACCAAATTAAAAATGATGCAAAAATTAATCTTCAGGACCAAATCCAAACACTGAGTCTAAATCAAACCAGGCTATATCATCTTTTTCACCCTTCTTGTTTTTTTGGTACAACCTTTCCCTTGGGGATCCTTTGAAAAACTTTGTTGTATTCTTGGAAGGAGTGTGTCTGACGTGGGTAGGTTGTTTGTCTACCTTCATCTGAAATCCAACATCCATTGGTATCATTAATATATGTTAAATTCATATCAACCAAACAACTATTTGGTTACATGTAGAACTATACACATTAAACATGGGGTAGACATAAATACACATGAAACATTGAATCACAAACTGGGTTTTTACCAACAATGGACAAGGCTTATCATAAAGTTAAGAAAGATAGAAATATGCCTACTGAACTAATATTTTGAAAGCAGCAGGACACTTTTGTAAAATTGTTATACAACATTATATAGTCTGTACTTACTGCCCATAACTGCTGCCATTATTTATTTATCCTCTTTTAGATGTCTGCTGATATGCATTTAGGGTATTTTCCTTTTTCTGATATTGGAGTTTTGATAACCTATTACAATTTATTTCTCAATGATTGTCCATGATTCTCAGCTGTAATCCTGTACTGTTTCATCTGAGTGACAGACTTTAAAAATGTCACATAAAGAAAACAAAATCATACCAGTAGACAGCCTTAAATAGGACCTGAAAGCTTTCATGGGCAGCAAATTCTTTATTGTTTGTATGATTTACATAAGTTCAGATATAGTACCTTTTGTGTATTTTCCCTGCTGCTAATCAGTTCTCCATATTGGTTTGGAAAGAGTTCTTTAAATTTATCCCTTTCTTCGTGCATGGCACATTTTGAAACCTGTAATGTTCATGGTAATGTTCATTTGTTTTTACTTTTATTTAGTTTGACACCCAAACCAACCTTACAACCCCAAAAGCCAGTCCATAGCAAAATGGCCCAAAGCCTATGTTGCTCCCTCAAGGAGCTGCAGATTCAACATGTGAGCACAAGAAGATTGATCATTACTGGAATCACAGTCATTGGGTTAGAGTTGACATTATTATTGTCAATTCATGCCCAAACAGCTTAGCACACAACAATGACAAGAATAAGCAATTAGAATAGTTTCATCCAATTTGATTTACAATAATGGGAAAACAACAATTTAAACATATCTGACAGGCTGTGATAATATATTTGGTTACAAGAGGGCAATTGTTCTTTAACACTGCTGTTAGCAGTATGACCGAAATCATCATATGACATATATAGTACACTCTTAACCGTTGCCATGTATTAAGTACAATATGTTTCATAATAACCATATGTAAAAGGATATTCAACAACTAAATGCTTAGAGTGAGAACACCTGCATTTAGCATGCGATACCTGTTCCCTCGTCCTTTTGCACATACACCTTACTTTTTGAAATGCATAACTTAGGCCAGGTTATCATCTCATACAGGACCACTCAGGAATATTTATGAAATACGTAAGCACTACTTGCCAATATTACCCTTTATCAAAATAAGTACTTTTTACTACTTTATGTTTCTCTTCTATCTGTTCAGCTACATCATTGTACATATGTACTATGTATAGAATAACATAAAAGGTACTGTCTCAAAACCCATTTCATTTTTCATTAAAAAAAATATGAGACTTGATGTTGTAAATTTTAGTTTTAATTCCACACATTTCTTCACTGTCACCACAGTTAAGCTTCTGTGCAGAACTTTGTGGCTCCATGTAATTTTGTGAAATAGTTAAAAGGCAAATGTTATGGGATGACATGCCCAGTTGTGTTTAACTAACGATTCAGTTAGTTAGTGTTTGATACTGGACAAAGGAGCTGTGCTTTAGGAAACTTTACCTCTCTCTTCTCCTTGAGTTTAACAGGTGGACCCCGAGGGACTCTAACAAGAGGTGTTTTCTGTGTAGCCTCAATTCTCATATCTGGTGTTGCTACCTTTGGAGATGGTTTCACTTTAGGTGAGGGGCGTATCAAGACTGGTGTAGTTTTGGCATTTTTCATCTGCCTTACATCAATATTCTCCAGCTAAAGTGAAACAAGTAACAATAATACTGCACCATAACACATCAATAAACAATGTAAAATGTATGCTGGGGCATGATGGGGTCTAATGTTTAGCAATAGATCCATTGGATTCTTTTTCTTTATAAATGCTTCATTAAATGCTTACCAATAATCTTTCCTAAGAGGTAGTTGCTTAGGAATTAGCAGAACAATTACACCAAGAAAGTCGGGAGGGAAAGAAATATGATATTGCATTACTTGAAATAGATGGAATAAGTTACCTGTAACTGTCAGCATCACATATCTCTGCCATAGCAGGGTGTGAAACTCCCAAACATTTCAGCCAGACCACACGGCTGGTTGGATGTAAAACTTGCTAGCCATAACCAAAACTTACCTGCCCACAAAAAAAATACTAATATACATGTCTAAATTTTAACCCGATTGTAGGGCAGGTGAATTTAGAATAACCCATCCCAGCAGTCGGGCAGGCAGATATTTCGAATGCTGGCCATTTTAACAATTTGGCATCCAATATTTGGGTTATCAGTCTAGAACTAAGATTGTAGGAAAGGAGGATTGTTCATACCTCAACATAACCAACTCATGTCATGCATTATTAGAGATAGGAATGACTGAAGCTACCAGATTAATTCATGTTTATGACAGGAATTTGACGTTATGATCAATGTGATGATAACCAATTTTGAGTACAAATACCTCAACCTCCATCAATTCTGTCGAAGAATCTGAGTCTGATGCTGAGTGGTTTCCTGAATCATCATGTGATGAAAAGGCAACCTTTCTCCTCTTTGATACTGAGTTCACATTCCGCAGAATGCTTCTCTGTGGAGTTTTCAATGCACTCTGAGGTGTCCTTGTTTGCGGGCTATTGGGTGAGCTGTCTCGCTTTGACACTTGTGGTGTTGTAGCCTAAAGAACAAACCAATATAGCTGATCTTAGCTGATCTGACTATAAACTTAATCTCAGCCAAAGAAAACAGATAATGGTCCATATGAAAGGATAGTGAATATAAGATTGTGATGGTTCAGCTTTATTTGTTCTGTAATTCTGAGTGGATAATGAATTAATAGTGCAGGGCTATCCATTTGGAGAGAATTTAGGAGCATGGACAACTGGACATGGACATATGTTCTGAAGCCCACCATGCATGTACCAAATTGCAACACATAGTTTCCTGTTTCTACATGTCTGCTATGGCAACCATGCATTTCCATATGTATATTTGTCATCATTTTTTATACAGAACTTGGAAAATTAGTAACAGGTACAAATACCAACTGGAGGGTTTGAAATTGCTACAGGTGATGACATTGGACTTGTCTGTGTAAGAGCACTTGATGTACGCTTTTTCTGTTTTGATTGCTTCATGGTCCTTATCTCATCCTGTAGCTGAGATATTTTAGTCTCCTGTAACAGAGGAGAGGTTATACAATGGTCCTAAATACATATACCAGTAATCTGTACATGTAAGTATGTAATATTGTACCAATAATAAATGTACCTTTAGTGGAATGCTTTTTTCATTTGAGACAAATCATGAGTCCCTTTTCCATCTATGGCATATTGCAAACTCTTATAATAGACAAATAAGTCAGCACATTCAAACCAAAAATGAAGGTGAAGCAACTGATGTCAGAAGGAAGAGAACATATGTCATGCCTACATTCATCATGATCTGATAAAATAACCATTTTCAAAATAATCAGCATCATACAGATGGACAAATAAATATCTCTGGATTATCAGCACAGAATACAATTTAATCCATCAAGTCAGGACTTTTTCTTACCTTCTGTCCAAATTTCTTTTCCATGTTCTCAGTTTTCTTCCTTTGTTGTGACAACTGAGACAAAACTTCATTCTGTGAATGGAACAAAATTGTCAGAGGCTCATAATTACTAAAAAAGTGATAATTTTGTCATTAGTGATATGTTTACATGCATTAATTCTTTGATCAATTAATGGTCTTTTTGACTCATTTGTAGATCACAAAATCTTTTGGTCACCTTCTCAGATATTTCCTTGTTTAAGTTTAGTTTCATTTCTTCCAGTTCTTTCTTCATCACTCCCCACTGGTCATCATTTTGCTGAAATATTTTGATTTGAGTAATTATTGCAATGAAAGTTAAGATATGCACAGTTTTTCATGACACTGCAATCTAAAAAATCCACTAACGTATTTGAAGTTATTCAAGAGGGAGGCTTCTCAATAACACACTTAATATCAGATATGAGACAAAAATGCTCCTTAGCACAAGCTTAATAATAAGAGAAAAACATCAGGTTTATTGAAGAGAGCAATGTTTATTTGAAAATGTCAGATGTTAAAACTGATCTTAATATCACACATGCAGTGTCAAAACATAAAGTTATATAATCAAAATTATGACAAGACCCTTGACGTAACTCCCAGGACTTTCAAACAAATGGTAAATGGCAACTTTGTTTACAACCAAGAAATATGTGCCTAAAAAGTGAGCTTAAAATCAACTTATTAGAAGTCCTAAGTTAATATGCCTTAAAAACCAGTTTAAACAAGAAGACAAAATCATCAAGATCCCCCGCAACCGCAAAATACTCTGTATGAATATGTCTGCTAGTTATGATTATGTCAAATGTTTTGGAGTGTGTACAGCAAGGTGGAAGGAGAGTATTGAAAGGTTTTTAAGATCTGCTNCAGAAAGTAGCACTACCACCAAATTCAGTTGAAGCCTAACTTGTTGCCATGGAAATGCAACAAGATGACATCCTCATAGTCACAGTTATGTTTCCTTGGAAAACAGCAAAAATAAATTTATATCTAGGTCTAACCCCCAAAAGGCACATCTGGGGATCATGCTTGATATGTGTACCAAGTTTGATGAAGCTAGCAT
>VKKT01001437.1:224970-235909 GCA_008038995.1 Haliotis laevigata | reverse complement strand
TGATGTTGCTGGAATATTGCTAAAAGCGGCGTAAAACCAAACTCAGTCAGTCAGTCTTTCAGGCAGCCCCAAGACTATGGAATTCATTGCCAGTCCACATCAAAGACTGATTCTCTGACAGCTTTCAAATTACCTTTTCTCCTCTGTATATAACTGACTCTCCCTCTTCCCCCTGCGCTTTGAGCATGCACTAGTGTGTGGATAGCGCATAACAAATGTCCATTATTATGATATTATTAGCAAAGCGACGCATTTCGTAATGAATATAACAGGACAAAAACCTCACAATTTACAAAACATTAAAGGATGTTTATGAGATAGAAAACTTTATCCATAAAAACACTGTATGGAATAAGGCATTTTGAAGTTACCAGCCCTGATGTCTGGGTGGGTTTCTGGCTTATTTCATACACTGATAAATACAACGACAATATGAAACATTTTTACAGAAAATTGAATGTTCTTGATGCAGTCCTGTAATTTAGATTTTAGTCTTTCACATTCTGTGTATTACTATGTAGCATTTCAATTGTTTAATCTGTATTCCCAATACGATATACATTATACTGTCTGCTTTTTCATATGTAATTTGTACTATTTTGCTCTACTCACGTATCAAGTAAAGCGAATAAAATGTACTTTTTATAAAAAAAAACACTGGAAGCACTATACCACCTGCACCACAACAGCCTATAAATGCATCATTCTAACAGAAAAGTTAGAACTAACCACTTATACAGCTCTGTCCTTTATGTTACACATGCTTTGACCACGTGGATTTCGGTGGATGTTATCTTTCTGAGTTGATAGGTTTGGGTTGCGTGTTTTGTTTCTGCTGTGATTCCAAATAGGATGTTATAAATTGTATACAAGATGATATAGTTATGCTTCAAACACATTGTCATGGTCTCTTGTGTTCCTCCGTATTTCTGGAATATTGCAAACCAGCGTAAACCATTCAGCCAATGAATCGTGTTCTACCAAGTCTTGATGCGGCATTATTGGTCTGATGATATAACCAACAACCGCAGAAGAGTGTTTTAAGAAACTTAACGAACAAACGGGTAACAATTAAGTTCGTTTAGTCAGCAAATATGTACAAACATTTAGGCACAGCTTCCTTTTTTTTAAATCGTATCTACGGATGTAGCTCTCAGGAATGTTGGGGTCCACATTCTGTTGACTTTCCTTCAACTAAATCACTGTAATTAGATGGCATATTTTAAAATATGTTGAGAGTTTTCGGCCTCGTGAGTTTAAATACTTCACTGTTGCTCCTTTCAACTGTTTGTGGTATTTGAATCAACGATCTGCTTTCTAAACGCGCCGCACTGCGGTGAGTTACGTCCCCTAGATTGTCAAGCGATTGGTACCGAAAGTGACGATCAGCAGTTCTCCTAGGAAGGAGACGGTCCTTCTCGATCTTCAGAAGGAGGGAAGCTGGATCAGAAGGGAGTTTACTTTTCATCCTCAGTTTGTAAAATGTATGCTCACGGTCTACTGTCTTCTTCAACTTACAGAGTTTATTACGGGTTAATAGCTGCTCCTGAATATGTTTCTGGTCTTCAAGAAAGTCATTAACGAGGGAAGGGAAGTAACTTGTGACGTGGGAAACATTTTTGTCGTGTTCATGTTTCCCTTCGATGGATTTCGAGGTACTTGTTTGAACCAGAAACCCACTGTTTGGCAGTTTGGGCATAACGGGATGATGGTTTAATCTGTTCCCTGTCAAGTCACTGTTATCTCTGTCTGCCAAACGTGGGCGATTAAGAATTCTGTTCCCTTCAGTACAATCAGGAACACTATTTTCAGATGTTTCTTCCTGAACATCTTCGACATCATCGTCCTTGTTGGTATCGGCAATGGCAGCACGCAACATCTCGTCAAACCGCTTTAAAGAATCGCTTATATTTTTCTGATTTTCGAAGACCATTGACCATTTTCTTAAGATAACCCTTTTTTGGTTGTCAACGTCGATTTCAGTCCGGGAGGCGTCATTGTCCAACAGGGTCAACTGACGCTTCAAAGCTTTCTTGTCATGTTTATTATATCGACGGACTGCTTGACCCGCTTTGCTTTTTGACTCACTGACTGCTCCCTTTAGGATCCGTATCATTGCTAACGTCTTTCGTTTATCAGTAGCCCCGCCATCAAGAGTATACAGGGACTCAACACACGTATCCATGGATTATCGGATTAGGATGATCTCAGCAGCGATCCGTGGTCAATAGTACCAGTAAAAGGATAGTCTCGGTTCACCTTCTTCAACCCCACATTAAATCCAATCCTGGCGCCAGCGGACTTGGGTTATTTATATCCTTGGATTTACCTTAGGCTGTGTTCAGTACCTCATGCAGTGACGTGTTGCCTCGAGTCCTTTTCTGTAAGATTATTCACAGCTACGTTCTAAGACTGAAAATAAATGGTGTATTGATATATTAACTGATTAAAACTTAGCCTAGTTTTTAAGATGTATATTTGAATGGACATGTTCATATTCCATTGAAACAAATGATGGTTACGGTGTATCTCAGGGTCAGTGGTAAAGAACAGTGTCTGTTAATACTTGTATACTAGTATTTCATGATCATGTTTTATTTTCCTTGACGCAGTGAGAGGAATGTCAGGTCAGTGAAAATTTATGTCGGTCTGAATTTTTAATATATTTTTTGCTTTTTTGTTGCTACTGTTGTTGAAAAGCATGTTGAATTTCCAAACTGTTTGAGTATACATTCAGAAAGGAAGTGCTCAAGTACTGGTTCAAGCAAAATTCACAGGCATTAAATATACCATCCTCAAATATTTCTGTAAATATATTTTATCTACTTGTCTGGAAGTAATGGATGATCTGACTATTGATACACAGCTGTTGACCAGGGTCCTAAGTCAAACAGATGACACGTGAACATATCATTGCACATGTCATCAAACAAACTATCGATAATGTGAAAATACAACGTAAATCACCTAATTTATCTTGATTGAATAACTACTAGTGTATCTGTTGAGGAAACGATATAGACAAACCTTTCCAAACAAGCTGTTGAATTTTGGCTTTGACGGACGTTTTAGAAATATGTATTGTAGGATAGTCAATAGTATCGCAATAATGGTGTGTGTGTGTGTGTAAATTTTAAAAACTTCGAAATTCATGCTAGACCGCGATCCCGTGACTCCTAAACTGTGCCGAGGACAAGTAAAATCCGTTGGCAGTAGCCCTCACTGACAAGTATCATTTAAGCCTTATACTTCTGAACTGTGAGGACCAGCAAAATTTAATTTACACTGATAGTCCATATATGTCTTGGGGGAAAAGCGACCTCGGTCTGAATACCATCGAAGGGCACGTACGTACACACACACACACACAGAGTGAGTGAGTGAGTTTTAAATCTGGGTAGTATATTCCCAAACGTTGAAATAGAAATCACACTGAAACCTACCTGTGTCCATTCAGACTGCATGAGAGTAACTGCCAATCTCATCCATTTCACGTGCGTAAATAACTGGTAAAGATAGAACAAAACATCACGTGACTGATCAGCCGACTTAATGGAAGGTCTGCATTAATATTTTACTTTGAGACCAGGTCGCCCGACAAGCAACAGGTGCGCAGTATTTCGTTTTGCCTGACTTGAACCTATATTTCAATATTTGTATGTTTTTATTTGTTTTAAACTTACTGGAATGCATAGCGACCTAATTTCTGAAAAATCCTATGATATGTTTATGTTATTGCCTAAATGTATCTACTGAGCTCGCTTAATTGCATGTTTTTCTCAAATATTTGGACGTGTATTGACTGCTAAGTGGGTTGGAGATAAATTTGCTTCAAGTGTATACAATAGTTGTAATGGTATGTACCATCAGTATTGAATAGTGTTATTTAATATAACTTTACTATATAGATATAATACATATAAAAAGTTTAAAAGCTTAAGAAGAATCTCACGTTTTACCAGATAGAAAACAACGTAAATTGTTGATAACCGGGGTGGCTACGAGTGAGTGAGTTGGATTTTACGCCACTTTTAGCAATGTTCAAGCCATATCACGGCGGGAGACACCAGAAATGGCCTTCACTTATTGTAGCCTTGTAGGGAATCGAACCCGGGCTTTCGACGTGACGAGCGAACGCTTTAACTGCTGGGCTACCCAATCCCCTATGAACGTCAATAAAATATATTTTTAATCACATCGGCAGTATTTCAGCCTTATCGTGACTACATAAGATCCGATAAAGACTGTGTGCAAAATCCGTCAATGCATAGTATACAGGACGCCATTGACGCATGTAATAACTACCTTTGATTTATAAACAAGTTCCTTATGACTGACTGACTGAGTTTGGTTTTACGCCGCTGTTAGCAATATTCCAGAACATCACGGAGGGGGACACCAGATGTGGGCTTCACACATAGTACCCATGTGGGGATTCAAACATGGGTCTTCGACGTGACGAGCCAACGGTTTAATCATTAGGCTACCCCACCGACCCTCCTTATGAGTGAACCCTCTCCCTGTGTAAATTCACGAACAGAGACCTTTAATGTGTGTTTGTGTGTAGAAACGTTTATCCGATTTTGTTATTGCCGTTGACACTCTGATCTCAAGTAATCTGAGGTAATCCCGGGTATGTCACGTGTAACGTTGTTGTTTGCTGGGGACTATCCCAGTGATTACCGTTCTATACATACACCTACATCAATTCTGTCATGTTACTACTGACCAGTGGTCCAGTTTAGGCGTGTTTGTTGACTGCTGACTGAAAGCCTTTAATCCAGACTGTGCCTTACCCAGGGAATGCGTTCGTCCGGATTTACGAGTGAGTGAGTTTAGTTTTATGCCGCTTTTAGAAATATGCTCGGGTACACTGTAAGATGCCCATTTCTGGTGTCTTCCGCCGTCATATTGCTGGAATAGTGCTGAAAGCGGTGTGAAACTAAACTCACTCACTCACTACGGCTCCAGTCCAATACAAATCATAACACATTTTTACATTTTAAAATATACTGAACCACAGAAGAAACGTCGCCTTTCAAAACCAAATTCAAAATTTTGTTCTTACATGGTTGTGTTTTTATTATGATTGTACCGTTTTGTTATCATGTTTTTCATGTCAGTACCAACATCAGTGTGTTTTCTGATGAAAACGCATATCAACCAAACTCTCCGAAAAAGGCAGACATGGTAAAAGGTTCCGTATGACATTCGTGAAATTATTTGTTTTGACACAATCAGCATGCCACGACTTACGAGAGATAAGAGGAACCAAGTCTTGGGATGATTGCAAGTTGTCCAGACTGCATTTAGGGTAGCCAATCATTTTAATGTTCATGTTAGGACAATCTACCGACTGCAGGAGTGGTATCGGGTCACTAACAGCATCAAAGACCGTCCACGCAGTGGGCGACCTTCAGTAACATCACAACGTCAAGACCGACAGATTGTGCGCAACCATATGCAGGATCGCTTCCCCCAGAGCGACAGAAACAACACGCCAGCCCATTGGGACTCACAACAGACCGTCAGAGCCGATACAGTGTGTCGAGGTTTGGCAAGAAAATAAATACACTCTGTTGTCACAGACCATATCGTAGTCCTGTCCCCATCGCTCGTCATCGTCAAAACCGACTGCAATGGGCAACTCAGCTTCGAAATTGGCGTTATTGAAAGCCGGTATTGTGTTTCGGCAGTCGATGGGAGAGTGAGAGTATGTTGAAGGCGTGGGGAACTGTTTTCCAATGAGGTGGTCCAAGCATCATGGTGTGGGGTGCAATCCGTCTGAACCAGTTGACACCGTGGTGGTCCAGAACGTTGGTCCAGGATGAGGAAATGACGTGACAGCTGCTCGCTATATCGACCAAGTCATATGACCCCACGTTGTACCACATTTTGGACGTTACAGAAATCATATACATGTATTCAAGCAAGACAACGCTCGTGCCACACTGCCAGAGCAACATTGGACTTCCTAAGACAACATGTCATCCAAACCTTACAATAGCCTGAACTCAGTCCAGATTTAAGTCCATTAGAACACCTTTGAGAAGAGATTCAAATAAGACTGAATGACCTCCAACCGAGACCGACAACTGCGGCTGGACTCGATCAGGCATTTCGCAGAGTATGGACACAAGTGCCCATGACCTTCATCAACCGGCTAATTCATTCTATGTACGGAGGATGCAACGCTTTCATCGATGCCTATGGAGGCCACACACAATACTGACTTTGGGGTATCTTAATGTACCAGTTTTGGTGATTTTGTTTGTGTGAACTCTAAATGTGATTCCCGAAAATGTGTTAACCATAATTGTCAAGTTTGAACTCAATCCTCCGTTTTGATTGTTAATTAGAGTGAATTAAAGAGTGTGCCTTACGAATCCGCTATCGGTGCGGCATTTCTTAAGTGGTTCAGTATATAAACACACCATCTCTTTCTCAGTCACATGTCTGCTTACACCTGTAGTTATTTGGTTGAACGTGAACGTAAAATACGGATTACCAACGGACAACAAATACGGTAAGGATGGTGGGGTAGCCCAGTGGTTAAAGCGTTCGCTGGTCACGCCGAAGACCCAGGTTCTATTCCCACATGGGTACAATGTGTGAAGCCCATTTCTGGTACCCCCCGCCCTGATATCGCTGGAACATTGCTAAAACGGCGTACAGTTTAACTCACTCACTCACTCACTCACAAATCCGGTTGTCAAGTCTTGGAAATAAAGATGGGGACACCTTCGAGAAGGACGCCGTGTTATTTATTAATTATCCTTATTTGAATCCAATCGATTCTGGACCAGACAATGGTTGATGTAACGAGCAACTCGACTCGCCGTCAGGATACGATGTCGACGGAAGCTGACAACTAAAATCCACGAAGTCATCTCGACGTGGTTAGACTGACGGCGACCTATTTACATATTCCACGATACAGTGGTCAACAACAAACATTGGAAGTTCGTGCTGTCATGAGTGGGTGTTGATGTTGAAACTGAGGCCTGATGTCTCAATGGGCCAGAACTATAAAACCTGCATTAGTCTGATATTGTACGTGCAAACAGTCACAGAGAGGCACACACAAGCACGCACATTCGCATGTACATCGCCAGGTCATTCGTGATATTCAATGGGACACGCCGAATTTTCACGGAGGTTACGAGTACATTCGTAACTACTCGTCCCTTTTTTACGTAACCTGAAAGTAGACTCGTACCCCTCTCGTAGCCATTTTACTGAACGTGGCTCTGTCTGAGCGCAAAAGCGCAGTGAGAAAGAAATAGTCTAGTCGCTGAACTATTTTCAAGGGCATTTAACTCTAGTTTACTTGGGAAACACATGGTATCCACGCCAAGGAAATTACTTCCTACGCCATAATTGTAATATATCCTGGTTATAAAAATTCAGGAAACCAAGGAGGATTATGCAATAATTAGAATATACTTGAAGTGTCTGGAAAAAAATTATGCAAGCCCAAATGAAACATATTTCAAAGACCTATTATAACCCAATTTCTTCTCTACATACGCGCATTCTGATTAGCTGGGGGAATATTTCTCCCGGACATGGCTTCCACTCTCCTACCCAGAGTTCCGAAAAGCTTTCGTGAGTCCAGTCTCTTCTTATTATGAATATGCGCGTTAGATTACAAACAAGAGAAAAGTCCGGTCACGTGATATGCAAATTAGCCTGTGGCAGTGATGTTATGTTWAGTCATCGCTGTGCCGGAGTGTGCATGGCTTCGAGAGGGGTACGAGTCTACTTTCAGGTTACGGAAAGGGACGAGTAGTTACGAATGGTCGGACCCGTCACCAGTCGCCCCTTTCCTTAACCTCCAAGACGATTTGGTTTGTCCCGAAATAATACGAGCTGTTCACGAATGGCTATGTAAGTGCAATCCTTAACGTGGCGTTTCACACCATTTCAAGATACCTCACCAGCAGTAACACAACACGTTAACTATATCAGTGATGAGTTATTCAAAATACTAGTGACTGAATGATATGTTCAGGCATTTAACAAAACGAATACACGAGGGCTTCTTAATATCACTCACTGGTTTGTCTTGATTACAACTGGACTAAAATGTCCATTACACAAAATCAGATACTGAGATACGTGAATGATATTTTTTTTAAACGGGTAATTCGTAATTCCTCGTATATCTGCATAGCTCTTGTTATATTATGCATAAGGATATTACACCGAACGTAGTTTTTGAGAGCCGACTCCAGTTAGAGCTGACCCGTTAAGATCCGGGTTAGAATTGATCTTCAGCAACCCATGCTTGTTGTAAGAGGCGACTGACGGGATCGGGTGGTCAGGCTTGCTGTCTTGTTGACACATGTCATCGTATCCCATTTGCATAGATCGATTATGTACAGACCGCCGCCATATAGCTGGAATATCGCTGAGTGCGACGTAAAACTAAACTCACTCACTCTAACTGTATGAAGTCGCAATGCTGTATGATGGTAATTCGAGGTTAAGCCGAGACAGATTTTACGAGCGACTCCCACAATACATGCCGTCATTTGTTTTTGGTAAGTTTTTTAACGCCGCCAGTTGTACTATTCTAGCTCTATGACAGCTCTCTCTAAATTATCGAGTCTTGACTAGACAATCCAGTGATTAGCATCACGAGCATCGATCTAAGCAACTGGGATACGATGACATGCACCAACCAAGTCAGCGAGCCTGGTCACCCGATCCCGTTAGTCGCCTCTTACGAGAAGCATGGGTTGCTGAAACCCAATCCTAGCAAGGAATTTTCCCGGGACGCCTTTTGTGTGGATTATAATAATGTGTGTAGTTATACCGCGCTGGATTCCATACAAAAGTGTGTGCTCGAAGCCCTACATGTAAAGGTGATTGGAGTGCTACAAACCATTTGTACATATAATGGTTGAAACTTTGAGGATATGTTTGTTAATCACTTGTATTTTCATTAAGAGTAATGTTTTTAAGGCACATTTGAAGGAATCAAGGGATGTTATTAGTTGGAGTGGCAGCTGGTTCCATAGTGTTAGAGCTCCACAACTAAAAGAGCGGAAACCAAAGGCTTTTAGTTTATGTCTTGGGATGACCAATAGATGTTGATCAACTGATCGTAAGGCTAGCTCTTGATGGAACATATTTGGTCACCAACTCATTGAGGTAGTTCATCGCAAATACGTAAACTGTGTGGTTTCAGATGTCTTGTGTACTAGGTGGTATGAGTGTCAGAATTAAACGTTGGTGACTTAGACCAGCACACGAGGCGCATCCGTCTTTGCTTGGCCTCACTAAACGGGAGACCATTGGATTAAAACTAGTCTCCTGCAACCTATCCTTGTCGGCAAAAGCAAAAGGCTATATAGATCGAGTGCTGACTGCGGGTCATCGAATACCGACTGCATGTGGCGTGGTCATAATATCAATCACTTGGTTGGGTCATTTTGCTACAGACATCTTGGCAAACATGTTTGAAGTCAAAGTTTAGGAAGCACACACGTTTGTTCCCCTGAGTAATTCGTAACTCTCATTGAATACTACAGTGAAGAGGACTCGGCCCAAGTTCCTTGTATTCTGTTTGTTCGTGGCTTTACGTCGCACTCAGCAATATTACAGTTGTAAACAATCGAGTCATCCCAGTGATTGACATCATGAGCATCGATCTCTACAATTGGGATACTAGGGATGCTACAGATCTTTTATCCATTGTTCAACAACGATGTAAGGATTACTTCCAGCAAGAGTGGACCAGAAATATTCAAACTGGAAAATGTTCATATTCGTTTTCATTGTTTAAACAACATTTTATGTGTGAAAAGTATTTAACAGTCGTAAGTATAAGGAAATTAAGAGTATCGTTATCGCAGTTTCGATGTGGCTACTATGATTTAATGTATTTTAAAGAATATGTCATGTTACTGAGAGCCAATCCTGCAAAATGTGTGACAGGAATATTACTGAAGATGAATACCATGTCCTTCTCATCTGTCCACAGTATGAAGACCTAAGAAAGTATTATATACCATCTAAGTACACGCCCTGTCCCACATTTTACAAATTCAGCATACTAATGTCAACAGAAAATGTACAGCTACTTCAGAAAATTGCTACGTTTACGCACTGTTAAAACGGAAACGCGCGTGTACCTCACAACCATTGAAACTGTTTTTTACTTGTACTACGGGCCTCTGGTCTACAGTTCAGAGATAAAAAACTCTCGCTAGAACAATTGGGATACGATGACATGTGTCAGCCAATTTAAGTCAACGAGCATGACCACCAGGGTGCCGTTGAACAAAGCAACATTAGCGCTACGCCAGTCGTAAGTCTATGTTCTAGTATGGGAGTTACGATCACCTCAGCGCTACGCCAGTGGTAAGTCTATGTTCTAGTATGGGAGTTACGATCACCTCAGCGCTACGCCAGTGGTAAGTCTATGTTCTAGTATGGGAGTTACGGTCACCTCAGCGCTACGCCAGTGGTAAGTCTATGTTCTAGTATGGGAGTTACGATCACCTCAGCGCTAAGATCGCTTTGTACACCGACACTCAGATTCTGCTAGTCGCCTCTTGCGACAAGCATGGATTACTGAGGACCCATTCTAACCCGGATCTTCGGTTAATATGAGAGACTGGAATGGTTTCAGTGTAGATTTACTGAACTGCAAATAGAGTATAATATAGTATCTTCTGTTATGTGTCAGTTTATCCGACCTGGGTGCTGTTGTGCAAAATTCAGACTACCTTAAGTCTGTGTTAAGGTGAGGGCGCCCAGATCCTGTTAGTCAACTCTTACGACAAGCATGGGTTGTTGAAGATCATTCCCGATCTTCACGGGTCGTAATTTCTTGTAGTATTCCCCAAGTATACCACCAGATTGAGTGAGGTGAGTGAGTATGGTTTTATGCCGCTTTTAGCAATATTCCAGCAATATCACGGGGGGT
>VKKT01001437.1:51694-64181 GCA_008038995.1 Haliotis laevigata | reverse complement strand
GCATTCTTGCATATCTCGTTTTGAAAAAGGACATAAGGGTTCAAGTAAAACACACTCCCTTATAAAAATTGTAAATATTCATGAATATTCGGTTCTTATGACCACGAATAACGAATTGAATTCATGAAGGGCTACGGTTCAATTCACCGAATATGCGAGTGAATTGTTACAGCCTTATCTAGGAGTATAATCACTTCCTCCCCAGTGTCCTAGAACTTAGGAAAATGTTATTCTCAACAAAACCACACTTTCAACTAATTTATTGTTTATACACATGATGCACTTTCTTGGATAAGAGATTGTGAAAGTACAGCTCTCATTCAGAAGTGTTTATGATGCATGATTTCAAATCCACAATTGATCTATTTTGTCACGGTATTCTACTTAACACTCACAATCGCAGTCTGTGCCCAAAACGTTTGAGACCAAAACCCAAACATGTCCCTAAGTATCAGTATAGTTTATTGTTGAACAAACAGAATAGTTCTATGGATATATAACTTCCTTATAATATTAGCATGTGTAATAAATACTTTGTGTATCAATAAAGCTGTCCCACTTGTTCCTCACACCAACTTCTAAATACCACCCAAAGAAGGGAATAGTGTTATTATACGAACTATTATCCTCAGACCTTGCTATACCAAACAGAATTTTACTCGACTCAGGGTACCAACAAGTGGCTAAAGTCAGAGAGCACCCTGTCAAAATGAAGAAAAATATCAATAAATAATGATTAAACAAGGCCAAGTCATAAGGCCACTCGTTCATGTAAGACCCACTCTCAGCAGTCATTGGCACCTGATCCTAATTCTTAATTGCTTGGCAGACCATGGGCTGGGGGCTATTTAGACTTTCAATCCCCTCGGTGGAAGGAATCAATAAACCTTCCTGCGTTACATGATTCATTAGCTGAGCTTGTCCCTCATGGTTCCTCAGTAACATCCATATTCGCCATCCGTGTTTTAGTTTCAGCAGGGGATGTATACATTCAGTCCCAGAATCCTTACAAACACTCAACATTCTGAACACTGTCTGAAAATTTCAAACACTGCCAATGTCTGCTCTTGTTATATGCTTGGTTTGGGGGTTATTGTTTTTGTTAGAATAAGTGCCCAAAATTGCCAAATGTGATAGTTACTAAATCCAATCACAAGTTGAATTTGTTTTCAGAAATCAAGGGTAGCGAACAACCTGTGTCAATGAAACTAAAACTTGCCAAATATAAACCCCATCTGCATTTCTGTTTGTTGTATATACATAGGGAATCTCACCCAAGTGTCTACCGATATCAATTATATCAACAAGTGTTGATATAATTGATATCAGCAGACACGAGGGTGAGATTCTATTTATCGTCAAAAATAACTCTTCATTAGTCTTCAATGAAAAATGTACATCTCTGAACACAGTACTGCCATAAGACTTGCCGTGAAGCAATGTCATAGCATTGTGATGTCATCAAGTTCATGACATCATAGCATTGTCAGGGCATTGTATATCTACTGTCAAAACGATATCTCATAGGAGAAATCATATGATCTCAGACAAACAATATCTCCTGTGGAATGATAAATGAAATATGGACCATCAAGTAATTGTTCGGTCTTACGAGATTACCTACAGTACTTACTGAATGGACTAGAAATTAGTTGGGGGCATCATGGAGCAAGGTGGTGAATACAGGGAATACAGAACAGTGGAAGCTGTCAAAACCGGCAGTTTTCCTATCCGGCAAGCTATCAAGACCAGCATAGAATCTCAGTCCCATCCGTGGCTAGTGCAATTATCATCATTTAAAAGCTCCGCAATCCGGCAGCTGTCAATTCCGGATCTCAGCATTAAATGAGCCACCCCAGTATGGGTTTATACTGTAATCAACACTGTCTAATCCGGCGTGTAGCGAGGACTCGGCTGGATGTGTATTGTCACCAATTAATCTTGCGTTGACACTACATGGTTACCGACAAAGACATTTTAATCTGAGTGAGTTGACATGTTTTATTGTGATAGAACAATGTATATGAGAGTGACAAAACTTGTTCACTTCTAGTTGGAGGTAACCATGTCATCTGTACAATCCGGCACACTGTCTAAACTGGATTATTTCTTTACTCCCGACGAGTGCCGGTTGAGACAGCTTCCACTGTATAATGTGGGAGTATGCATGTTGCGGGAGGTAAGCCAAATGATTCGAGTCTTAGAAGTCTACCATTTTAAGACATTGGGAAATACAATATAGACAAACTTTATGGATAACAACTTCTTTAATGAAATTAAGCCAAATCACCAAATAAACTGGTCTGATATCACCATTCTTGTATATCTTTGTACATCTCTGGTTAAACCTGTTTTCCCTTTGTTCACTCACTGGCTTTATCAGCTTACTGCCTAGCCAGTTATGATGCTTTCTTTGCTACATTCAGTATATATACTCCCCATCCACTTCATGTTGACAACGGTCCACGAATCTGTATCAAAATCTCACACTCACGACATAAACAAGCTGTTATCCATAAAGTGAACCAAAGGGAAGCGACCCTACACAAAAACTGTGGCAATATCACATGAAACATGTTGCTGTACCTTACTGACCAACTGATTTTGACCTCAATAGCCCCACAGACAGTTTCAGACCAGGAACACTGTACTAGTTCTTACAAAACAATGATAATCTTTTCCCTACCTCTCTCATTTCCGCAGAAGATGGTACCCTCCGAGCAAGGGGACTTGATGGTGACGTCTGCTGCATCTTCTGATACGCCCGGGCCTGAGTGGGGACAGGGATGGGGTTGGAGGAGGGTGGAGAGGGTGGGCTGTTGACTGGCAAGGTACTGGGTCGACTAGGACTGGTCTGGGTCTCCTTCTTGTAGGTGGCTGTGCCGACCTGGGCATGGACCGCTACAGCTTTCATAGAGGGAGGCGCGTCACTGCAACAAAATCATGAAAAAGTCAGTGTGCTGCTTATCTATCTAAATTGATAATTTGAACAAATGCTTTATGACCTACGTCTACGACCTGTGAAAATCAAATTTAGAATTGGTCTTCAGCAACCTATGCTTGTCATAAGAGGCGACAAATGGGATCGAGTGGTCAGGCTCGCTGACTTGGTTGACACATGTCACCATATCCCAATCGTGTATATTGATGCTCCAGTCTAAGTAAACTTATGCTTCATATTATTCGTTACACTGATATACTGAGTCTAACAAAACCTTGTAGAAGGTCGCGTCAGCTAACCTCTTGGACTGACCAATCAGAACAGAGCTTACCATATCGCGAAAGTTAACATTCGCACATACCGTTTGAACCTTTACCTAAAAAACTCGAAGAATTCCGAATGCTATTTTCTGCACGATCGCTTCCGAGTGATACACGCAATGAGTAAACAGTCGCTGAAAATAGCGTTTTTGTCAATATTCAAGGATGCCATCTTGTGAAAATATAAGCAAATAGTAACGATGCCATTAGAAACCCATAAGCGTATATACTGCAGGTCAAATATCTGTGTTTTATGTGGATTTTCGTTTGTTGATAGATCAGTGTCAGCGACCAGGGAAGTGAAATTCAAAAACCATTTTGTAAGTCCCGCTGAACCCTAAGAAGTAGTTGTTGTCTGATTGGTGAAAAATTAGTTCGGCCGTCTCGCATTTGATTGGACGGTCATAGGTCGCTCAAAGGTTAGGTGACGCGGCCTTCTACAAGGTTTTGTTAGACTCAGTATAGCAGTGTAACGAATAATACTGAGACTAAGTTTACTTAGACTGATCAATGCTCATGTTGTTGACCACTGGACTGCTTCATCAAGACTCTATTTACAGACTGACACCATATAGCTGGCAATGAATTCCTGGCTATGAATGGACTTTGTGAAAAATAGTGTGACACAAAAAGAAAGGTTTAAATACCAACTACATCACAGCTACCTATAAATAACTGAGTCTGCTACAGACGAACTAGCGACTGATAGCATGAGCAAAACCCATGCAATGCATGATGACACACAACCAGCCAGGAAAACAACTGTAAGCCCCTGCATGCTGTGATAAACTGGGCACCGGAGACCTGTACAGCCCCAGACTCCCTAGTGGTGAAGCTTACCCTAGAGTGTCCATATCCTCTTCTGATGCAATAGGGGCAGCGCTCACAGGAACATCTGTGAAACAGATGAAATGTACAAATGACCAAGTTTATCATCACTGACATAATTACAGTTGAATAAATTCAATGAAAGGGGGTTAACTTTTCTTTCTTATCTGTCATTAGTCAAAGAATGAATGCATCTTTAAAAGACCTCTTGAAAAGTAAAATATAAATTTCCACGATTGTTTTTTTCAAATACTTCTCAGATTCTTATTCCATATTTCTTTTAACTGATACCAAACTGAATCCTGACAAAACTTACCAATATGATCTCCTTCAGGAACCAACACAAAGTCCTGTGGACATGAAAAACATAAACGTTACATTCAGGTAAAATGTGTGCCATTTGAAACTCAACATTTTATCAATTGAACATTTAGCCTGAATTCTATGTCTGTACTCATAACTGAACACATGGACAGAACGGAAGAAATGTAGACCAAATGTCACTGTTACAGTAGTCTGCAATTGACACACGTCAAGAGCTGGGTTAGAACTGATTTTCAGCAACCCATGCTTGTCTTAAGAAGAGACTAATGGAATAGTCAGACCCGCAATTGGTTGCCATGGCACTGTATCCCAATTGCTTAGATTGATGCTCATGATGTCAATCACGGGATTATCTGGTCCAGATCTTCGCTATATAGCTGGATTATTGCTGAGTGCAGCGTTCGACAACTAACAAATAAGCAATGGACAGTGGTGGCTTAACTTGCCTCTGTAGGACTCTTGCGTACATCCATCTCCTCCTTGTCTACCTTCAGGAAACCGGCATCATCTGGCGGGGACGGCTGGGGCAGGACATCGGGTTTCACAGCACCGTGAGACTGAAACAAGATGATCATATGTCGCCAGTCAGTTAGGAGATAAATATTCTGTGTTTGTAGAGTTAAAGCTTGAGTACTTGCCAGGAAGCTGTGAATGTCGTGTGAGAGACTCTTATAGACTGAGCACATTAACCACGCTGCAGTCATATGACAAAACCGATACAAATGGAATTTGGTTCTCATCATCGTTATCTGAATTTGTTGCAATATATCAAATTCCTCTTGGGTTAGCACAAATGTTTTCTGGATGGATACTCTGTATGTTATCAGTGAGTTATCACTGTTTGAAAGACAGTAGTAACACCATGTTTAACAATGCTCTGTTACATTAGAAGATGCAGCAATTGTATAGTTGAACCATGATAGTTATGCCAACCCTGGTCTCAAACAATCAAACAGAAGTTTAAACTCGTATTGGGACAAAATACATTCTAGTCAGAGTAATAAACATCTCAGTTTTGAAATGCATTAAAAAATTTGATAACTTAGGCAAGTGAAAATTACAGTTTTGTTAGAACAAAGTGAGATCTCCTAGACTCACATGTGGGGGGGTGTATTCCATTTGGGCTGCTGGGGGCGTGGCGGAGGTGGCATGTTTCCCCGGGGTTGACCCCTCTGAGGAGAAGCTAGCACTCCGGTTGGGGACTGGCACTGGGGCAGCTGGAACACAAAGTGACACATATAACAGACAAACTGACATATGTAACATGTGCAATACTACTCACCTACAACTAGTGCTGGAGTGATTGATTGAATAATCAGTCAAACGATTGATCTCGCTTGCATCAGCGATTACTGATGGGCTCGGAATTCTTATCAATATTCATAAAAAATAAAATCTTACTGTTACGTTTGTTATATCAAGACTTTTATAACAACTGATGCACTTTCCTGACTTGATAAACTGCAATGTAAACAACATACTCGCGCATGTCTAAACAGGAAGTGAAACACACACACAAAAGTATGTTGTTTTCATTGCAGTGTTATTCGATCAATCGCTTCAGCACTACAGGGCTCCATGTTATTTAATATATTCCATATTCCTCCCATTGCAGATACATACAAGAAGAAGTCACATGTTCTGAACTAGGGCTGGATATTGCCCTGATTCTCATATTGCGATATATTGCTAGAATTCAAGAGAATATTGCAATACATATTGTGATATATTGACTGGAAGGTTTCTGTCCAAGTGCGTAAATCATAAATTCACAATAGCTCTCTGTGATTGGTCCATTTTGGGAAACTTAATTCCTCCAAAAAGTCACACATGAAACCTGAATATTCAAGCCCACAAAACTTAGAGCATTTGGTAGAATATTTGGCACTTTGCGWGCCACTTATAGAGATACGTCCACTTGTAAAATGTTACATGAAACCAACAGACATTAAAGTATGTTTGGCACTTTCAGAGCATTTTGTTGCTATGGAAATCAAAGGCAGATAATTCAAAGGGAGCCAACTCTGGATGACCCAATATATTGCAGAAACTGAACCATATCGCGATAATCGTATCGCGAGATACTGTACCCGTATATACCGGTTTACCGGTAATATTGCACAGCCGGACACAGAACACAGAACGGACACTTACACTTGCTGGTTGGCTTCGGTGCAGATCGCTGTAGGAATGCATGCCTGAAGAAATTTTCTGGAAGAGATAAGAGAGCCATGAATCAGAATATGTCCCTTCACTTCCTAGAAACAATAAATAAATCCCAAATCTCTTTGAAAATTTCTACGCTATTTGCACAGATTGAGTAACTATCACGATAAATACCTCTAAAATGGAGACACAGACAAGAAAATTTTCAATTTTCAGGTCACATCACAACCAAGTAAGTTACTACAGCTGGAGTTTAAGGAAGTCTTACCAAACTCTATCCGGTCTTTGGAATTTCTTTTCAGCAGTTTCAAGAGCAGGTCTCTGAGCTCAGGAGAAGTCCCACTTGGTATACTAGGAGACAATAACACATGATCACACACATACACAGTATGCAGAATGTTGCGGAGTTAAACAACATACAAACAAGCTGGAGGTTAAGTTACCAATCTTCTGCTCTCTGGCAGACATTTCGTCCATGTGACAACTGAGACGGTCCTACTGAACATCACCAATACTCACTTGGGCATGAGGTCGCTGTGTTTCTCATAGAACTGCTTGAGCTGCTGTGGTGTCTGTGCCTGGAAGGGAGCTTTGCCTGTGAGACACTGGAAGACGATGGTGCCAATGCTCCACAGGTCAGCCTTGGCGTCATACTGGAGAGACATGATCACCTCCGGTGCCTGCAACATCACAGACAATGTGACATGAGCATCTTTTCCAGGGTTTCCAGATTATAAGCCATCAAATTTATGGCCTTTTGGGGGTCTTTTCAAGGCACAATTAACAATTTGAACGAACTATGACAACACATATAACATATAAGTAGGTGAATACAGGCTTGACCAACCATGAGAGGGAAATAACTGTGAAACCTGTGCACTTGGTCACATTTTGCCACGAAGAAAACAAACAAATGGTCTACTTACCATGTACATGGGAGACCCACACAATGTTGCTGCCATCACACCATCTTGCAGGAAGCGAGCAAACCCAAAGTCAGCTAAAACAAGACAGCCATATACAATATAAGTGAAGTAATTCATATATTTAATGTTCTTCAGATACCCTCATTTCCAGAATCCAGGACTTTTACTAATTATATTTTACATTTTTACAGCTGCATAAGATTGTGACCACAACCAGATTATTTGCAAAACAATTTTCATAATATTTCTTCAAATGTTTATTTGCCTTACCAATTTTGAGCTTAATGTCTTTTGTTGTTGACTGGCTAGCCCTGCCTGGGTAACACAGGAGAATGTTTTGCGGCTTCAAGTCTCGATGAACGATACCCTTTGCATTCAGAGCCTTCATCGCAGCAGCTGCAACACAGTAGCAACCAATGACCAGTTGTACTTATAATAGTATCAATAACCAGTTGTACTTATAATAGTATCAATAACCAGTTGTACTTATAATAGTATCAATAACCAGTTGTACTTAGATAGTATCAATAACCAGTTGTACTTATAATAGTATCAATAACCAGTTGTACTTATTATAGAAGCAATAACCAGTTGTACTTACAACAGTATCAATAACCAGTTGTACTTATAATAGAAGCAATAACCAGTTGTACTTATAACAGTATCAATAACCAGTTGTACTTACAACAGTATCAATAACCAGCTGTACTTATAATAGAAGCAATAACCAGTTGTACTTACAACAGTATCAATAACCAGTTGTACTTACAACAGTATCAATAACCAGTTGTACTTATAATAGTAGCAATAACCAGTTGTACTTAAAACAGTACCCATAATCAGTTGTACTTACAATAGTACCACTAACCAATTCTACTAACAATAGACCAGACTAAATGGAACTCACTACAGGAATTTGTTTGAAAGCAAATTCTATTCAATTGAGCATACTGTGTATTAGATTTACAATTGAAGTGTCTCACCTATCTGTCGCAGAAACAGAGATATTGTATCCTCACTGAGTGTACCCTTGGCTGAAAACAGACAGATATGAAAGATAAAAATCAATATATATTTCCCAAAATACAATCACTGTTAACTTATGCCACATGACAATAATTTAATAAACGCATGATATATATTGCATACTCCCTAGGGATCTGTCCAATTAGAAAGCACACAAATTGGATATTGCACTAAACAGATCTGTATTGATAGTATAATAACGATCAGTTTTCAAAACATTTCAAGGACAAATTGAAACTGACTGTCCCTAACTTATGATGATTGAAACCTCCCCACAAAATCCCTCTATGTACCTACCCTGAAGATAGTCTGCCAGATCTCCTCCATTGCAGTACTGAAAAACATAATCATAATCATCATACAACAGCAGACCAATGGAAAAGTTAGTATGCATGTAGACACACGTTCAGGACAAAATATGTGCTACTACTGCAAGTCTTTATTGGTGATGTAAACACAATTTAAAATTCTCAATTTTAATTCCCAAATTTTAATCCTACATCCTGTCAAAAACTGAAAGTGAATGAGTTTATTTTTACTTTGCTTTAAGGAATATATTCCAGCTATATCATGGTGGGGGACACCAGAAATGGGCTTCACACATTGTACCCATGCAGGGAATTGAACCTGGGTCTTCGGCGTGACAAGGGAACAACTTAACCACTAGGCTACCCTACATTCCTCAAGAACTGAGGGGATGATATGACACCAGATACTGTGCCACATATACCAAGCATGCACTAGATTTTGTTTCTATTCTAAGTATCACATGCTAAAATGATTTAGTCAAAAGATCTTACCTCCATGACCAAGTAGACATGGTTTGTTGTTTCCTGAAATGATAACATGACAAGTTTATAGAAATGTCTCTCTTATATAACACTTTACAGTACAGTCACATGACTGACTGACTGACTGAGTTTGGTTTTACGCTGCTTTTAGCAATATTCCAGCAACATCACGGCGGGGGACACCAGAAATGGGCTTCACACATTGTGCCCATGTGAGGAATCGAACCTGGGTCTTCGGCGTGGCGTGGCGTGACGAGCTAACGCTTTAACCATTAGGCTACCCCACTGCCCCTACAGTCACATGGACCGCACTGGTATTCAATGCAGGGAGCTGACACAAAGAATCTCAGTTATTTATGTAACAGACATGTAACATTTGTTAACTGCCACTCTCTGCGATATTACTTAAGACAGAGATCTGTAAATTACTGAAGGAATGACAAACCTGAGATTGACATCATGAGCATCGATGTATACAACTGGCAAACAAGGACATGAATCAACTAAGTCATGGAGACTGAAAACCCCAACAACTCTCATAATAATAATAACTATAATTGTGCCCAGGATTCTCACATGCTTAAGAGTAATTCTACTAACATGGATACTGTTTTCAGAATCCCCACTCAAAGCTAAGCCAACACAAATGGAGGGAAAATATTAGGTACTCATCTAACACCAAAGTCTCATTTTGGGAAATGGAAATTTTGTGTTTACTTTATTTCCCTATATGTATACTAGTGACAAGAAAAATGAGTTTTGGGCCCACAAATGGTAACAGTTTTATAAATATTCCTGGCTGAAGATCATCAAGCACCTGTTACAGATTAGTCAATTGTGAATATTCCTTCAGTCAATTCTGAATATTGTGAAAATGATAAAGTTTCAGTGCTGCAACGTTTCCTCATTCTCACCACAATACAGAACGCCTGATAAATACAGAAAACCTAATAAATAATGCTGTATTCAAACTGAAACCTGAACATATAATACGAAGTGGGAGCATGAATACCTATTAGCCAGCTACTTGAATTATTCCACTTTGCTAGCAATATCAAGAAAGGGCGTAACAAATGAAACACGGAAATGCCTTATACACCGAGATGTTACAGTTGTCATAGATGCATTATTGACAGTTAATAAATATGCTAAAAAGGCTACAGCCGTTGGTGCAGATATTAAAAGCTTTTTGAATTCTGTAGTCATATTGACAGGGCTGGAAAATCAATAGAAACCCATTTATTGACCTGGCTGCCAGACATACAACTCGATGGCTGAAACTGCAATAAGGCACTCATGTAGGTGTTGCTTTGGGTGTTCCCAGAAATGAATAATGATGATTGATCAGCCAGAAACTGACTGACTGATATAAGCAACAAATATCTTGGGGCTGATTGCCTTAACAGTGCTTGTAGCATACTGCGATGAACACCTGCCTCCCTCTAACAGTTACCTGAATTAATGAGTATCTGCATGTTTTTTATGTCAACCTTTCCATGTGTGAGATTACTTGGGAGACTTACATTTTGTATGAAAAACATATATATGATTTAGCTATTTTTACACACAAAAACCTATCTGAACCAAAAGCTTTTCAGATATTTGAGACAAATAGCCCATTCCTGGCAATAAATTGTTCCACAAAGCGATCTTTACGCTGCAATGATAGTTTGCCTATGTGATAGCATAATCACCTCACCACTATGATCGCTTTGCGGAACGGGCCCTGGCTCTCAGCATCATTTAGTGATATTATGAAGACTATTTCTAGCTGAGCTTACTTGCCTGAACAGAATCTAACTATATCTTGGCTTAGTACTAGAGACTAAAGTCAAGGATTCATACTTACATGTTCATATATAATCAATAGTTCATTTGTTTGCTGTTTAATGCAGCAATCATCAACATTCCAACAGTATTTATTCTGACGTTTGGACATTCAGTGACAACATTTTTTAAATAAGCTTACAGCTCTAAAATCATCTAATCTAATTTCTCAGGCCTTTCTGGCAAGCCCCCCAAATCCAGCGAGAAACATATACACGTTTTTGCAGGTGACCACAAATTATGCCCCAGGGTGAATGTACTACAACACTGTTATCTTTGAAAATATGGACATTGACCTTTCGACCTTGCCTGAAAACAAGCCTGGTATAGTTTTCTGACCATCACACTTCTTGTAGTAAACAACAAAACACATCCCCCCACATTTAATTAATCCATTAACTTCACAACTGTATTCCAGTAAGTCAAAATATTAGACATCGTTTCATCACTTCATCTTACATTCAATAAGGGCTCATCATATTTAAGATACAATGTCATGAATATGTTTGTGGGTGTTAAGTTGAGAGAGTGTGTTTAGTTTTACGCCGCTTTTAGCATTATTACGGCAATATCACGTAGGGTGACATCGGAAATGGGCTTCACACATTGCACCCATGTGAGGAATTAAACCCGGGTCTTCAGCATGACGAGCGAACGTTTTAACCACTAGGCTACTCCACCGCCCTACCAAAGTTGATATCTGACCATGAACATACTGAAATACTTAGAAAGTTATTGATGACTCTGACTTCAGACAATAATAATTATGAGGTTGTATAAAAAGATGCATCTGTACAGATTCTGTTTTGTTATATATAACACAGATGAAGCATTCTTTGAGTGAGTGAGTGAGTGAGTGAGTGAGATTAGAAGTTGTTTAGTGATAAGCTAAGTCACAGAATCTGACTTTGTGATTCCCATTTTTATGAAAGCCTCGGAAAATGTAGTGAAAAAGACATTTGAAATAAAATATTTGAGACTTTAGATTTTAGAAGTATAATAATCAGGATAAGAACTGTTCTTCAGGAAGCCATGCTTCTTGTAAGAGGTGTCTAACAGGATAAGATGGTCAGGCTGGTTGAAACCTTAGCTACGCAGTTTAAGGCTGTTGAGATCCATCACTGGATTGTCTCACCCAGACCTGATTACTTACAGATCACCATCCTAAAGTAGGAATATTGCTTTGTGCAGCATTTAACACCAACCAAACAAATGATCATATTGCCTTGTTCACATTAACAATGTGGACCAACAGTCATTAGACAGTAACATTTATGAGATAAGATAAGATAAGATATTTATTGCATAGCATTCCATTAAGAAACAGTGGCAATATTC
>VKKT01001437.1:35834-50532 GCA_008038995.1 Haliotis laevigata | reverse complement strand
TAACACGAGATCATCAGCAAATAATAAATGACATATTTGAATATTATTCAGTTTTACTCCTAGTATTTCTGGTTGTAGATACACTATGATACACTAAACTGACAGTGCTAGAGTTGACACTCAAATAATTAATCTCCATTTAAATTGATACACACTGGCCATGCCTGTTTCAGCAAGGACACATCGTTTGGTTCATTGCTTACATAAAGACACAAACCAGGTCACTCTGCCTACTCCAGTGACCTACATCAGGTTCAGGGTCGAAAATAGACATAATCTGTCCTAGTTTCCGGTCAGTACAGGCCTACTCAGTTACCACTCTCAAATACAGTCAAAACAATAATATTTATACATCATAGCTGGCTGTTTACAGGTATCAGGAAGGTTAACACCAGCTTAGATATTGGTTTAGATGTAACAACAATACTGTGTTCACATGATACACACCAAAATACAAATATATTAAGTCTTTCTGAGCAGTATACCAGTCCACAAGGGTTAACATGTTGTAACATTGGTAAGACTTCTGCCCATATACCACCACCACCACCACCCCACACCCCAATTTTAACAATGAGGAAATATTTCTTGGATTGGCATTTTTAGAAGTTGGATATGTCTTTCAGTATGTTTAGGTACAATTAAAGAAACACATTAAAAGTCATAATCATCAGATGAGGAATATATATTCAGGTGATATGATTTGACTAGAATAAAATTTAAGGGGTGATACAGGTGGAAGTCTTTCCGTAATATTTCTACAAATGATCATATAATTATAGATCCACAGTAAGTGAGACCGTAGGCTTCTTGGAAAATGCTGCTAAAAACATATATTACTGTCAGTTCAAAAGTAACTTGAACCCATCAACAAAACAGTATTCAAAAATGCACGTCTTGTCTACAATGTTTCATAGATTGTTTGGAAAGTGCATATTTATGTTAACCTGTGATATATTAGAGTCAGTCCATTGTATTGTAATCCTTTATCAAATATTCAGTATATACGTGAATAAAATATGCATGACCAATTATCAATTATCTCCTCTGTATAATTTATTAGTCAACTGATTTATTCAGTTACTTTATTTTCTTGAGTAAAGTGGAAAAATCTAGCCCCATCCAAAACACAGCTGTCTAGAGAGGATAGAGAGAGAAAGAGAGCAAGAGAAAGAGGGAGAAAGAGAAAGAGAGAAAGGAATGGGGGGGAGAGAAGGAGGTGCACACACACACGCACGCACACACATGCACACCTTCTGGATCCGCCTATGTATTTTGTACATTTTATTGAAAAAACGTGTTTTATAATGTTTTTTATAGTCTCTCATAACCCTGAAAGGGTAGCTCACATCTTTTATGTATTGTATATGTTTTGTATTTTATTTTTAAGATCTTTTCAGGTTCATGTCGAGCTACCAAGCCATGATCACTTTCCTCCCACATAGCTGGCATTAACTACCTTGCATCACACACCCAAACAGTGGCTGGCAACACCCTAAAGCCACACATACACCAGCACCTGGTCACACACCAGTCACTCGAGTCCCCTCAATGGACTCACCTTGGAAAAACCCAACCAATGAAAACAAACTTGTGTAAGACAGGTAAGCAAGTAGGACAGCAGGTCCTATGTACTTATCAGCCTCTAGAAATAGAACGTAAGCTGCACGTCACTAACACTATCAGCGTCGCACTAGATTTAAATCATCAAAACATACCACACCTATATCAATGTTTATATTGACAGTAAGTTCACAATAAAGACTACTTGACCCTAATGTACTTGTTGACATGGAACTTACATGGCTATTATATTGAATTACTGCCTTCAAATTCGGCAAAAAGTTTAAAATGTATTTTCAAAGTGTGTCTATGTAAGAATTAGAATAAGCATGCATATATAAATCTGCAAGTCACGTAAGCTCACATACAATTGTAGGGAGTAAGAACAGCTGATGGAATATCCCACAACAGTGTGCACGCCATGCTGATGCTATCACTCTGTGTGTATGTAGCCTATTTTAAAGTCTGTGCGTCAGCAGCAGATGTTTTACATTCACAATAGTTACAGGGGGTATATCCAGCATTCCTTCTGCAAACTGGTTTCACATGTGTTTAACTCCAGGAAGATATAACGGCAATTCAATCAATAGGTCACACTCCCCACATAACTGCAAGTGTTCAAAAATAGGCATGAACGTAAACAAGTTCTGGGTATAATTTTACAAGGTTTAGTTCTAACAGACCCTTGATCTAAATTGAAGTCAACTACTAGATCAAAGAATCCCTTTAATTTAGGTGTCACACCAAATAAAATATGAAAAAATGTAAGTACTGGGACTTTGAAATGAAAATTGAAAGTCAGATGGCAGTAGTCATGGCCCTAATATTACACACTTAGGAGAAAACCACAACCTTTGATTCATGTTCACAAAGCATCTAAAAATAATAAACACTCAGTGTAAAAATACATCAGTCATTATTGTATGTTGACTGCAAAAACAGAAATGCTTACTTTTCAATGTTTACTTTCTGTCCAATTTCTATGTCAAAGCATGACATCCATTACAGAAAGTCATTTACTGAAAAAATACCCAAGTTTTAACAATAACATCAAAACCTTAATGCATCTATTTTAAGATGACTTCAGAGCGCCCAAAAGAATATTTTAAGATTTCCTTTAACTTACATGTGTGAAATGTTCAAACAACAATGGGAATCTTTATAACTAAAATTTTAATATAAAATGTCAACAATTCCTCACAACTGAAGCAAGCTTTCACTCAGACCTTTGTTACCACAAGATTTTTTCTATGCTTAATTTTACAGATATGACATGCCAGCTCTAACGAAAATAGTCACAAATTACAAAAACTCACAAACTCAAAAAGACAATCTCAACATTTTCTTACATAATCTTGAGGTCATTAATTTAGTGTCAAGTTGGGTTCAACCAGACTGTCTAATCTCACAGTCTAGTGTTGATACGGCAAGTCCATGGGGCAACAAAGACTCAAGTATTCCATCAGCCTGCGAGCATGCCGTGATCAGCTGATCACCACTAGTGACTGACCTAAGGTGGTCAGTAGCTGAAAGTTGCTTGACCACTGTCTTGAAAGCTAACTTGACACATTTCTGCACACACAGCACATTTCACTGGGTTAAACAAGGGTGTTGTTAATCTGCATTATGTATGCAAAATAATGTATGTCAAAGCTTTATAGCTAAGCATTTGACAATGGGAATAATCGGTTGTGAACCATGCAGAAAGCATACTTCTCTCACATGGATGACTACAGGCGATCTGAAGGTTACCATCAAGGGACCTTGAAGGTTGAACAGGCAGTAAGCACAATAACCAACAGCTAAACAACAGCTGATTCTTAGTCTCGGTTTCGTGTGAGGCTAGCTAGGTCGTGTCTGAATCATAGTTACATTTTATGTAATACCAAGCATTTGATAAACTGCTTTAAACAAATCAAAACGCATTAATTCAACAATGATATTCTCAAAAAAGGTTATTTTCCACAATATATTTTCATGTGATGAAATATTTATCAGACAGTTCCCATCTAGACCCTCAAGAGGATATATTATTAGGAACAGTAACCCATTTTCTTCCTGGCAAGGAGGATGCTCGACCTTGCCCTTCCATCTGTAAACACGATAGGTACAGCCAGGTAATGCTCCAACACTGGCTGCGTACTGTGCAATGATTACTTCACTGTCTCACACTCTTCCTGCATTCACTCATGATACTTAACAAATTAAAGCTGGGATGCAAACTGGCACTTGCCCACCAGCCCGAGTCAGATTCTCTAATGCTAAATACGTTAAGGCAGTGTTCAAATTTAAGCATGAAAGTCAGGTGGTCCATGTGATAATTCAATGTCCAATTTTTTTCTCTTCACTACAAAAATAATAATAATTTATTTCACTGTCTCACATTCTGTCTTCACTCATTATAGTTAACAATTAAACTGGGATGCAAACTGGCACATGCCCGCAAGCCCAAGTCAGTCTTACATTAAACATGTTAAAGCAGTGTTCAAATTTTAGCATGAAAGTCAAAGGGTCCTTGTCATAATTCAATGTTAAGTTAAAAATCTTAGGGTTCTTCGATTTAGATTCTATTTGTCAACCTCGTGGACCCATTGACCCCCCTTTAACATCATAAAGGAATCCAGTAGCAACCAGAATTTCCAGCTGATCAAGGATGTCCCTACTTCACTTCACATTTGTTTCACATAAGTATAAATATAATCATATACTGCTCAAACAAACTAAAGAACATTTGTTCTTTCAATTTACAATAGCTAATCAACCACATCATGAAACATTTACTGCAGTAATAGAATTATGTTTTCATTAACTTGTTCTGAGTAGTATATTTGGAATATAATATTGCAATGATGTCATAGTAAAACACATACCCTTTTGATTTATCATGCATAATTGTGAATAACTTGAATATTTGATAATGAAATCCTGCAGGCTGCTTGTTCGCAATACGAAGGATAGACAATGCATACTGTACGTCATACATAAACTATCTGATCATTTCCTGATGCTTAGCCTTTCAGTCTATTTACTAAGAGCAACTTCCGGCATCGTGACCACATCATCCCAAATTAATAAGCATTTGGACATGGTTGTGGCAAGTATAATTAAGTTAGAATGACATGATTCAAGTCTTCTATCCAAACTGTTAAGTTTTCCTGTGCACCAACCCACCCCCCAACCCCGGTGTTACACTGGTTATATGTTACTCATTGATGCTCATGATGTTGATCATTGGATTGTCTGGTCCAGACATGATTATTTACAGACTGCTACCATATAGCTGGAATATTGATGAGAGCAGCGTAAAACTAAACTCACTCAACTATGTTATTTATCATCGACCACTTTTCAAACTTGAGCGTGAATGTTAATGTATCTTTAAAGTTTATGACAAACGTAATGAAAAGGACATTTCGGAAGGGACCTCAGAATAAATTATACAATAGCCAGTCTTGAGGACCTCTTAAATTCCTGACATTGCTAACCCAACAAATGAACCAATCACTTGTTTTTATTTAATTCATGACTGTATTATATTGCTCACCTTCTTTCAGACACCATACACGTCAACCTGTCATTTGTTATTGTTTAATTCGTGACTTCAGTAGGATACTGCACAACTCAATTACCTATCACATGTTTTATTTCAATACTGAGTGAATTTTACGCCGCACTGAGCAATATTTCAGCTATATGGCGGTGGTCTGTAAATATTCAAGTCTGGACCAGACAATCCAGTGATCAACAGCATGAGCATGGATCTGCACAATTGGGAACCGATGACATGTGTCATCAAGTCAGCGAGCCTGAAGACCCGATCCCCGTTGGTCGCCTCTTACGACAAGCATGGGTTACTGAAGGTTCATTCTAACCCAGACCTTCACAGGTCTATTTAAGATGTACATTGCATTTCAAAGCACATGTTCTACATGATATTTTAATATGAGTTTTGAATTTTGTATTCTTAGGGACTTTACAGGGTTTATTTCTATATGTGCCTTTCAAACTTCAACATTCACTGTATCAATATAGGCTGCTTGTGTTTATCCAATAGAGTTATCATGGAGTAATAATGAATTATGAATTGTTTTGTAAACTTATACAAAATTTCATTATCAATCATTACTCCATGTCAGAGTTCTCTATTTACTGAACATCAAAACAAAGTAATCACAAAGGTTGATCAAAACAACAGCAACCAGGTAACTTTTCAAAAGCCTTGATCTTTCAAATCAGAAAAGAAATGATAAAAACTGACTCATGTCAATAAAATAACACTTTAAAAAAGCTTTGTTTCAGCAAAACTATATCAACTAGTCTGTGTCACAGTCCCTGAACCATATTACTTTCCCTACAGCCTAGCCATCCCTGAAATGCTAAGGCCCTAAATGAAGCAAGTCTAGATTTCCTCAGGTTCTGGTCTCCCTTGGGCTCCTTTTCACTTGGGTTTATGTGTTACAATTAAAATTACCTATATTCAGAAACTAAGCGTTAGTCTGTATATCAACAAACAACGACATATGATGTAAACATTAGGTTATCAGCTGATCACAACAAGTACCGTAAGTATGTAGGTATGTGAGGAAAGCTCTCTTATCTGTGTTGTGTGGATTGCCCATACTGATGAGTCACTAGTCTGTGAACTTGGTAAACACTACTACACCCTCAATGACCCAACAATTAACACCTAAACTGCTGCATCCAATCTCTCCCCACTCCTGTAAAACGTGTGCATACACCAGCTCTCTCCACATGGGAGGTTGGATTTAGTGTTATGGGTGCACATACAGTATACATACAGGGTCATCATTATTTTAAGCATGTCATATCCATGAATAGTATTAATTGGTTTTCATATTTTCCCTGTCAACCTGCACTAATAAATATTCAAATTTTTCCCATCTAATGAGTAACTTCTGTGCTACTGACAATAAGTATATTTACATTTTTAAAAATTATCTTGAGTAAATACTGTATGAGTTTCACAAGTTTTGACATGTTAATATAGCAAAAGGAAACACAAATTCCCAACATCCTCTGTTGAATGAGTTTCCAGTTTAACAAGGTTTTCCAGTGAGTTTCCAGTTTAACAAGGTTTTCCAGTGAGTTTCCAGTTTAACAAGGTTTTTCAATGAGTTTCCAGTTTAACAAGGTTTTTCAGTGAATTATTGGATCACCTTGACAAATGGCATGATCAGAAAGGAGGAAAACGCACAAAATACAAAGTGAGTGTGTTTTAACACCTATCTGAACAGCTATCTCATGGAATGTCAACTCCAATTCAAGATGAGCAAAGGATTCCTTGGTATATCCATTATGAAGCCCAGTTCAAATTCCTGCAGCAGATAGCAGTCAATACTTCACAAAAAGATATAAATTTGAAGACCTGTTTGATGAGAGAATTGTTCTTCAGTAACAAATGCTAGTCTTCCCCATGAAGATCTTGGTAAGATCTCCAGCAGCTCATGACTGCTATAAGATGATACTTTAAATTTGGTAGTCAGACTTGCTGACACTTTTGATGTATGACATCATCATCTTATTGCTTATATTGATGCTATAATGTTAATCACTTGATTGCCTAGTCCAGCCCCAAACATTTACAGCTTGACACCACTGCTGGAATAATGTGGAGTGCAACAGTTAAACAATGTAATGAAGATGCATGTCAATTCCAGATGTAATTGACAGACAACCTAAATCCTGTAATTACAGAAGTGACCATGACAACCCTCTCCTGACACCAGTTGTGTATGTATAAACCAAACTTCACCTAGGAGTGTTTGCATGTATGTTGTTTTACACCACACTTAGCAATATTGCAGCTATATGGCAGTTGCCTTTAAATAATCGGGTCTGGATGAAGCAATCCAGTGATCAACAGCATGAGCATCGATCTACGCAATTGGATTACGATGACATGTGTCAACCAAGTCAGCAAGTCTGACCACCCGATCCCGTTAGTCGCCTCCCACGACAAGCATGGGTTGCTGAAGACCAGTTCTCATCCGGATCTTCACTGTGTCGCCTGGGAGTGGGAGTCATCAACATAAGTACTGACACAACAATTACCTTGCAATCCATGAGACCAACGACATTTTCATGATGGAGATCAGACAGCTCCTGAAATGAGAAAGTATACTTTGGCAAAACATATAAACATAATGAATTGATATCAACCGGATCAGATACGAGGAACTCTACATCATGAAAACAGCTACAGAATACCCATCCCGGTAGATATGAAAACAGTGTAACTCCTCACTCCTCATATACTGGTAGATACGAATATATCCACAAATGACTCTACATTAGAACAATATGATTTGTTGTCGGTGGTGGTGGTGGTTTGCTCATTAACGCCGCACTCAGCAATATTCCAGCTTTAAGGCGGCAGTATGTAAATAATCAAGTCTGGACCAGACAATCCAGTGATCAAAAGCATAAGCAACGATCTATGCAATTGGGATAGAATGATATGAAGGAACTCTATACTGGTAGATATGAATAAAGGCATAGAGTAATTGTTTTTGCAGATATGAAATAGGCCAGAGTAACCCAGACTAAAATCTAGACTTTAAAGTAACATATTTTTCAGAAAAACAATTATAGTCATGAATAAATGAAATGAAAGACCATTTTCATTTTCAGAAAACTGGTAATCTGACTGACTGAGTTTGGTTTTATGCCGCTTTTAGCAATATTCCAGCAACATCACGGCAGGGGACACCAGAAATGTGTGGTAATCTGAACTTGCAACATATTCTAGTCTTATATGGGCTTCATTGGATATATTTGTCTCAGGGTCTGTATGACAAACTAAGAGTAACCCTACATTGGTGGATATGCAAATTATCCTGAGAAAATATTTAACCATCCCAAAACAACACAGCATGCCCTGTCTAGTTTCAGTTACTTCATCATGAAAATCAGAAACCTCTCCTATTTCTGAGAAACGCTCATTCAAACTAAACTATTCCCATTTCAAATATTGAATTCAAATTAGATTAAAGTTAGAATTGTGAAAAGCAGCCAAGGCCTAAACTGCAATGATTAATTCATAGTTGAGAATTACAACCAAAGACCAGCAAACAGTCATGTGTGTGCATCACATTATATGCATCCTGCATCAAAATGACCACAGCATGTTACCATCTATAATTCAAAGGCTGATCACTGAGAAAATTACAGTCAGAGAACTTTACCACATAAAACCTGGAACTCATTGCAGCCAAAAATATTCTGATTTTGACCATGTGGGGACTAAACCCAATGATGCAATTCCCAAGCGTTCTCACAACACGAGTTTGCCAGCGTTGCTGCTTTCTTCAATCAATACTGGTTATCCAACACAAATTATTGATATTTGTTTCCATGGGACATGGGCACCATTTGAATGTTAGATCCTTGATAAGGGGAATTGCTTTTATTAACTTGTTTTCATATTGGAGGGTTGCTTTACTACATCATGTAGGGAAGACATAGCTCAGTATTTCTAGCATCAGACTGACTGACTGASTGAGTWTGGTTTTACYKCYCTTTAGCAATATTCCAGCAACATCAAGGCGTGGGGACACCAGAAATGGGTTTCACACATTGTACCCATGTGGGGATTCCAACCTGGGTCTTCAGCGCGACGAGCCAACGCTTTAACCACTAGGCTACCCCACCGCCCCTCCTGTATCAGAAAGTAAGATAGATGAATGTAAGGTGCAGCTTTTGTCCATTTACCATGTTCGTTAATCATGAAATTTACCACATCAACAAAGACAAACTGAATTGGAACTGTTCTAATTCAACATATTTTCAATCATGTCACACTCGCTGACTTGTATACAAACACTTAGACTCTAAAAATATATAATTTTGATAAAAACAAACAATTCCTTTTAAATTGAAAAGGAGCGAGATGAGATGTTCAGAACCTGAGGAAATCTAGACTTGCTTCATTTAGGGCCTTAGCATTTTAGAATGGAAGGTGAGGTGAGGTGAAATTGGGTTTATCTTCGTGCTTGAGAATATTTCGCTCATATGACGACGTGCATGTGTGTGCATGTGTATGTGCAGCTGCTTGTACTAGCCCAGACTGAAGCTGGTTTTATAGTGCTAGCCCACTGAGATACTATACCTCAGTGAAGCACGAATACCCCACTCAGACACATTATACCGACCGCCCCTTTCTAGCATCAGACGCTCAGTGACTGCTAAAAGTGAAGGAGTACATTCAAAATAATAAGCTGGTGCCTTGATAAGGGGAACTGTTTTTAATAAAACTTTTTTCGTATTGGAGTGTTGTTTTACTACATCATTTGCAGAAATGACACTGCCTACCAGTGGATTTTTTCGGACAATATTTAAGAAAGGCGGGGTTTAGTATTTCTAGTATCAGACTCTGAGTGACCATGCTAAAATTAAAGTAGGACATGCAAAATAATTTACAGGTACCTTAGATGTAAACCTATATTAAAAAGAGGGAAATACACTGTCTATTGTATGAAGCTAGTGATAGTTTCAGATAACTTAACAGTACAAGAACATGCAAAGTGAGGTAATAACAAACTGAATTATTGTTTTCCTGACATTCAATCAATGAAATATGTTAAATTCACTCTTTTCAGACTTTATTTCTGTATGGTAAAATTTGCTCATAATAGACCGGATATACAGACAAGTTAAGGAAAGAAGACTCGAAAAACATTTGCCACAAACTAAAAGCATAAATACTGAAAATAGGGAATTTCTATTCAGGTCAAATACAACTGATAGCAAAAACCCAGCAATGAATACTGAATGTTTCGTACACCAGACCTTATAATGATAACCTACAGCAAAACCCTGAAAATGGCAAACAGCAACTAGACCCTATGAGACTTTACCTATTGAGCACTTTGGCAGGGACCAAAGGATTAATGCCAATTTCTCCTGCTGCTAACCTGTGCATATTTCATCTATCACGATACTTAATACTGGCGGGGTAAGCCTAGTGGTTAAAGCGTTCGCTCGTCACGCTGAAGACCCAGGTTCGATTCCCCACATGGGCACAATGTGTGAAGCCCATTTGTGGTGTCCCCAGCTGTGATATTGCTGGAATAGTGCTATACTCACTCACTCACTCACTTAATACTGGCAACAACAGATCTCATTCCAGTCATAAACCCAGTTCAAAAGATACTGTCACCTGATGAACATATGTTAGATTCTGCTGAAGACAAAGGAAAAGTAAGTTAATTATTCATGCTGAGCAGTAAAATGTTGGCTTATTTCCAACAATTACTGTACTGCCTTACCTGCAAAAGAGGAGGAAAGCTTTCAGCATCCAAACAACCATTAAAGTTTTAGAGGTTATATTTACTTAAGTTGTTTGCACTTAATTGTAGATCTGTTTCAGAACAGCTAGTTCACATATATATTATCTACTGAAAGTGAAAGGTTTCTTTGCACTAGCTTCCACTGTGTGAAGAATGTTTTGAGACTTGACAAACATGACAAAAGCAAAAGTCATCTTAACTGCTGGTCCTCTGGAATGTGACAAGCAGAAATGGCAGATGTCCAGCTAATTCAAAATATTACAGATGCTCTTCATGGCATCTTTGAAACTGACTGTGTAGGGAGAAAGTATATATTTCTCCTTTGATTTTACTAACAGGCCATGAATCTATAAGCGTAAACTATATTGACTATACTGTGTGACCTCTTTCGACATATATGTCACCAGTATATTGAACCTTGGGAGAGTAAACTGTGAGCGCAACCTGGCTCCAACACAGCTGACACACTTTGAATGTCATGGCCTAAAATGTTGCATCCGTTCAAAACAAAATTTGAGTTACTTTTTAACATGCTAACATCATGTAAATGGCTTAAACATATTAACAGAGTAAAAACAATAACAAAACAAAACAAAACAAGGAGTGTCTGCAATTCTAGTGTTGGGAAGGTTATTACTAACAAGATATTCATGTAATAAGCATTGTTTTAAGTCACTTGGACAGTCAACATAACCAAAAGGCTCACATGTTTGAAGCAGTATATTTTGCCTTAATTTGTCCCCCCGCATCACATACACAAATATAAATTGTTATTAATTCAACTGGTTTTCACAGTTGAAACAGAACAGAAGAGGATTTACTGGTATAGTCGGGCCATGAGGGCTCAGAGGTCAATAACAGATGACTGGGTAATCATGATAACCTTGCATAATGTGACAGAGAACTTCAATCCAGTTCGGAATTTCTAAGTTCAAGCATTTATTTTCTAGCAGGACTAAAATGCTGTCATTATGCGTTGTGAGTAAAGATACAAGCTGGAGACATAAGTCAAATACGTCATCCATACAGAAATTGCATAGTATGTCAGCTAAGTCATGATGGATATACATAGACAGTCTATATTTATGCATTCTAAAATAATTCGAACAAAAAAAAATTGCTAGTATTGATACTGATAGTAACAGGAATTCAAAAAGAAAAAAACTAACACTACAGAAACACAAGATGAAAAAACAGACATCATGTACATAACTCAGTCATTTCTCCACGATTCCAAACTGAATTACTTTTGCTAGCAAATCAAGTGAAAATTTCAAATAAATCAACAGTGATTCATTTTAATGATCTTTTGTAAATTCAGTGGAACTGGAAAAGTTTTAATTCAAATTGGGAATTTTGACTGTCACTTGGCTTCGAGATGAATCTCAGTAACTGTGTATGTCGTGCATTTCAAAAACAATATTTTATAACATATTACCAGCTTTCCTCTACTCTTTGGTGAAAAGTTCCTTTGTGCAAAGAGATTGGCAGAACACAATAAAGATTAGACACATTATTTGACATACAGGTTCCCAAAAATGTTTTAATCACATTATGACTCACAAAAGTATTTTCCCCCTGCAGGGACTTCTACTGACATATTAGAATATATACTGTACTGACACTCTGGTTAAGCTGATTGATTTATTGTGTTTAATCAAATTTATTCACAAAGTGAAGAGGACTTGGGACAGGTTCTTAGAACTAATAAAAACTCTCTCCAAGAATATTTCAATGACGAAATACATCACAAAAAGCTATTAGAAACAGACACAGAGGAAGATTGACAGTAATAAGGAAGTATTATAATACAAAAGTGTTAGAAACTTCTGAAATAACATAGTGTGTAACCCTAATTACCATAAATAATTGAATACTCTTTCTAGAATCTCAAGGGAATTAACATGTTAAAAGAATGGTTATTCTTCACTCTGGACAAGATTTCTTTGAAGTTGTGCTCTTTTCACATTCAGTAGAGGAGTCTGGTTGTGTCTAAATCACACCAGTGTTGTATACAATGAACATCTATATTGAAACCATGTCCTAACAACTTATCAATGTTTTCTTAATCGAAACATTTGTTTATCTGACTGACTGAGTTTGGTTTTACGCTGCTTCTAGCAATATTCCAGCAACATCACGACGGGGGACACCAGAAATGGGCTTCACACATTGTACCCATGTGGGGATTCGAACCTGGGCTTTTGGCGTGACGAGCCAACGCTTTAACCACTAGGCTACCCCACTGCCCCTTGTTTATCTGAATTACCAACTATATCACTGTACACACTGTGGTTGTTTTGCACTACTATGTACTAAGGGTGAAAATATATGTAAAAGAGCCTGATGCATAAGAATACATGGCTATCAATACATGATACACCTGTACTACAATACATGACGGCCTAGTGGTTAAAGCATCAGCTCGTCACACTGAAGACCCAGCTTCAATTCCCTACATGGGTACAATGTGCGACACCCATTTCTTGTGTACCCCGCTGTGATATTGCTGCAATATTGCTAACAGCAGCATAAAACTAAACTCACAATACATGACTATACAAAATACATATTTAAATCTTTCTTTAGGAAAGGGAGACCAAGCACACAAGGGACAAATTAACTTTGAAAATCCACCTCTGTTCTACCAGTCAGCTAAGGGGAATCTGTATTGAATCATAGTATTGTATCTGGGGTACCAGGAAAAGAATCGTACCAAAGCCTTCTGTATAACTGCACACCTACTGAAGACCTATTCTACCTAGGGATAGAAATTAAACTATTTCAAAGGGAACCAGACAGATAATTTAGGTGTGTCTTTCTGACAATAGTTGTTGACATACCTCTTCATGATCTAAACAGAAAAATCACAACAATAATGTCATTTAAATGTATTGTTTGAAAAATAAATGTTTCATGGAAACCGGGAAACCAGAGGGCTGGATTTCCTCTATCATGACTGCAAGAACAGTTACGTTTCATTGGTCCTGGGCCCATAAACAAACCCATAAGCTATGTTATCATCCAAACCTTGATTTCCTGTTATGTGCACTGGCATTCACTACAACCACACCTATGTTGAGCTATGAGATTTAGAGTGTCTCCGTAAAACATTTTGATGCGGAACCAAAATAGGTTTGGAATGATTTGAGTTGGTCAAATGTATCGAAATTGTCCATTATATGACTCATGATGAGTATTATAATCGGAATTTTCGGGCACATTGAATCTATTTCATCTATACCATTTGGCACACAACATTAAACACTATTTTGATCCATTGCACCAGAAACACAGGCTGTACCTTTCCTTCTTTAGGAAATGAGGAACAGATAAATTATAAACTACTGCTTTCAAACAATCATTACTGCATGATACAATACATAACATGTACAGATCACATATCAAAGCACAGTGTCTAATACATTTAGCCCCTGTTCAATAGCCTGTGCTTGATTATGCCCCAATTGATCACAGTGAATTTCAGGACTAAAATATATTTAAACAAATCAACACCAAAGAAAATATGAATTAACAGTGTCTATGTTAAATGCTCAAAGGAACAAATTTTTTAAATGATTCTTATCTTTATGCCACAAAAAGGCTGAAAATAATGTGGCCAACACCCACAGTTTTATAAACCTGAAAAGCTTCACCATCTCTGACAGTTACTGCAGACAACATCTACACATATACAAAACACAGGTACAAAAAGGTCCACCTAAAATCTGTTAATCCAGATGATTTTATTAGAAGCTTTTACTGGTAATACTGTAAACGTACTTATTTTCGCGTGGTGCAATTTTCGCGGAATTGACAGTTTAGAC